>JAADYF010000052.1:0-55547 GCA_023338175.1 Phytopythium delawarense
CCTCCCTCCTCTCGAGCTTGGCCCACGCGTCCTCGCCCTCGCCGTCCACGAACGCAGCGAGGTTGGCGCGGAAGAAGCCGTGGGTCTGCACGTCCCGGACGCTCTGCAGTCTCTGCGTCGGGTCCTTGGTCAACAGCTTGCGGATGAGGTCCGCGGCGAGCGGGTGGCCGGCCTCGAAACCGACCGGGAACGTCACCGGGTCGTGCAGCACGCGCCGCGCCAGCTCCCGCGGGTTGTCGTGGTAGAACGGCGTGTGTCCGACGAGCAGCTCGAACATGACGACGCCGAGGGACCAGAGGTCGACGCGCGGGTCGTGCAGGCTCGCGCGCTGCAGCACCTCGGGCGCCATGTAGTCGGCGCTGCCGCACAGCGTCGAGCGTCGGCCGGGCTCGACGGCGGCGTCCGTGGCGGCGAAGGGCGTGGCGAAGCCGAAGTCGACGAGCTTGGCGAAGCCGCCGGCGTCCAGCACCACGTTCTCGAGCTTCAGGTCGCGGTAGAGCACGCCGGCGTCGTGCAGGTAGCGCAGCGCGCTGGCCATGCACGCCAGGTAGAACGCGGCGGGCTGTTCGCGCAGTGCGTTGGTCGCCGGGTCCAGCAGCGCGGTGCGGGCGCCCGCCGCGTCCAGCACTGGCGCCTTGCGGACGGTGAGGCGGAGGTCTCGGACGGGCGAGATCGGCCGCAGCTCGGTCTGCTTGTCCGCCGCGTCCGTTGCCCTGGCCGTCGCGGCGTCCGGCTTGTTGTTATCGTCCGCGTCGGCGTCGTTGGGGCCGTAGAGCACGCTCCAGAGCTCGCCGCCGGGCAGGAACTCGAGCGCCAGGTAGACGCGGTCGCGGTCCTGGAAGGCGCCGACGAGCGCGGCTACGAACGGGTGCGCGAGCGCCGCGTGCACGCGCCGCTCGCGCTCGACGTGCGGCTGCCTGCGCGTGGCCGCGATGGCCTCCTTGGCGAGCACCTTGAGCGCCACCGGCGCGCCGCTGGCCGCGTGCTTGGCGAGCCGCACGACGCCGAAGGAGCCGACGCCCAGCACGCCCAGCAGCGCGAAGTCCTCGGGCGCCAGCGCGGCGGCGTTGTTGGGCGTCGCCGCGTCCGGCGCGCGCGGGTCTACGGGCGTCTCCGGGCTCATCGGTGGTGTCGACACGTGCGCGGTGGAGCGGGCGGAGTGGGCATCCACGGGGCGTGGAGGAGCGCGGAGAGGCACGTAGCGGATACGCGGGGCGAGCGTGAATGGGCCGCGGCCAAGCGGCGGCCGGCGCCACGGTTTCGCTATTTCCGCACGGCATTAGCCCGCTATTTGCGGCGCGTGGAGCGGGCGAGGTCCCACGCTGGCGGGATGTATTTCCGGCTCGGGATTTGCTTGCGGGTCCTGCATGAAGCGTCGAGGGTGGACCGAAGGGAAGACTTCAGCGTGAGACCGTCCCACGGTGCGTCGGTGGCGTGTGCACCCATGAGACCGAGGGCTGTGACCGAAATCCACTGTCGAGGCGCGAGGAGACGACGCTTTGAACCCGACGAGCGTCACGAGTGTCCAGGCGGAGGCTGACATGGCGCGTCTGGCGTGGTGGCCGGCTGGAAGCTCGAGAAAGCAGAACCCATTGGGACGGATCCATACATTTGTCGTGAGAGAGAGAGAGAGAGAGAATCGATCGACAGGCGCGGTCTGCGTGTCGACGCGTTGCAGGGCTTCTGTCCACGGGACAGAAGCCCAGGGCCGCAGGCAGAGCGGCGACTGAGCGGCGAGGCAGACGCGTCCGAGACGTGTGCGCGCGAGGTGGTGATCGCGCTCCATTGGACGCCGAAGCGGCCGCGGATCAGCGCGCGCTGCAGCAGGCGGCTCACGAGCGCCAGCCGATGGTCCTTGGCGAACAGGAAGCGCGTCGCCTGCCGCTGCTCGGGATCGGGCAGCACCGACAGCGCGCTGTCGGCGGTCGGCGCTGACTGTTCCACCATGTTGGGCATCACCGGGGCATCGTGGACATCGTTTGCATCGAAAACGTTCCCGAGCACTCCGTAACCCAGTTACTGTCACTCTTCTGGATCATCGAGGGTACGCGGTGTACGGGGTACAGTGTACCCCGCCCAACCACATGCTGCCACGCACCCACTGCGCGCTTCAACACGCGTCGGCCGTCCGATACGGATTCCAAGATGCTCTGCACCCGGCTCTCGGCGCGTCCCATGATATCCTCTGGGCGTAATACCCCACTGCCATCCTCTCGCATCTCGCGCCCACTATGGGGTACTCCACCGTAACCGCTCGAGTGATCCTGGAAACGTCCATTCGTTGCATCTCGACGCGGAGAGTCAAGGACCGACGCGTAACCCCCGCCATCGCGCCGTCGCACGCCGCGCTCTTCTCCGCTGCTCCACGTGGATCGATCGCCTCTGCACTCAGGAATTCGCGCCCAAGCCCCCAGGTCTCCGCCTCCGTCTCCCCCCGTCCACACGCTCCGCCGCCACCATGTCGCTCGACTTTTCCAAGGTGGAGAACGACCCGCTGCCGCTGATCGCCGACAAGCACGACAAGAACGTGGCGTTCGTCATCTACCGCAACAAGAACAAGAACGTGGTCGTGTACTCGGTCAACCTGCTCGAGGACGGCAGCATCGACCCGGCCAACCCGCTGAGCGTCTACTGGATCATGTTCGAGAACGATGGCCACCCGCGCGAGGAGCTCAACCTGATCGAGCGCAACAGCGCGTACGGCGCGAGCGTCAAGCCGCGCGACGGCCACCCGGGCGAGTACGAGGTGACGCTCACGTCGCTCAAGGACCGCACCATCATCCTCAAGATCGAGGGCGGCAAGCCCGTCGGCAAGGGCTCCATCAACGGCCAGCCCGACTGCACGCTCGAGCGCGTCTTCGTCTACTCGACCACCTCGTGGGGCATGCCCAAGGTGCAGCACATTGAGCTCCACGGCAAGGACGCCAGCGGCGCCGCCGTCATGGAGAAGAAGCTGCCCTAGACGTCTGGGTCCCTCCCTTCCTGCCTGCCACGAGGCTCTACATCTCGAGCGCCACCCCTTCTGCGCGTGCACGCCCCACCGGATACCGAGTAGGGCAGCAATAGACAAAACCCCAGAAATACATTAGCTTCTCCCCACACCCCCGCTATCAGTGTCTTCTACCTGCTTCACGCCATGTCGGACTTGAGAATCGCCCTCTCACGTGTCGCCATCCACGGGTATGCAACCGCTTCCACCCCGCCTTGAAGCATCGCACGACGCTATGTTTAGACGGCGCGGGCGTCTTTATATAGCTCAGCATCTTGCATCTCTGGTCTGAGCAAACCGACCCACCTCCGTTCCGCTCCTGCTAAGCGCTGACAGAGGCAAGCGCGCGTTCGAGGCGAACGACATGGGCGACTCGGTGGAGGACTCGGCCGTGGCCGACTTCCTGCTCATCCTGGAGGAGCACCGGCGCAACTGCGAGCGGCAGGGCAAGTACGTCGAGGCCGAGATCGCCAAGACGCGGCTGGAGGAGCTCAAGGCGCATGAAGAGAACCGGCGGCGCGAGGCCATGCGCTCGCGGCAGATCGCCGAGCGCCTGGGGGTCGAGGAGGCGCACATGCTCGAGTTCCAGCAGTTCAACGCCGTCTGGGACCGCAAGATGGCCGAGTACGAGCGCAACGTGGAGCAGCTCGCGCTCAACATGCGGGTGCGTCTCTCTCGCCTTCTTCTCGCGAAGGTTGTCGAGCAAGTAGCACACAGGGCGGTCCACTGACGCGCAGGGTCATGGGCAGGAGCGGCACCGCGCCGAGCTGCTCGAGTTCCAGCACAAGCTGCTGGACAAGTCGCAGCAGAAGCCCAAGTTCTCCAAGGACCTGCTCAACCTGCGGCGCATCGAGGAGCACCTGGCTCGCCAGAAGGAGTGCGTAGCGGGCCTCGCCCTACCCGGTGGTGTGGTGCACGATGCTAACGAACTCGGCTCTGCTCGCGCCATGGCAGCTACGGGGAGGCGCACAAGATCAAGCTCAAGTCGGACGCGCTTGAGGCGTGGGAGCTGGACAAGTGGCGCGCGCTCAAGCAGCAGGAGGCGCTGCAGCGAGAGGCCACCTTCAAGCAGCGGCAGAAGCAGGACCTGGACGCGCTCGCCAAGCGCGTGCAGTCCGGCCGCGAGGAGCAGAAGAAGCAGCGCCAGGTCGACCTCGAGCGGTGCGTGGCTCGCCTGCCTGTACTCTACCTGCCGCCATGGAGACGCTAACGATGGTGGTGATGCCGCCCCGCAGACTGTTGCAGCGGTACCAGAACGTCAAGGCGGAGCTGCAGCAGCAGCAGAACCTGGAGCGCATCCGCTACGAGAAGGGAGCGCAGCGGCCGGCACCCGTCAGCGGGGCGACCAGCAGTGCCGCTGTCTGGGCCAGGGGGTAGCGGCGCAGCCACCCTACCCGGTTCCTCACTCTCTCTCCATGCATGCGGCGTAGACACACCGTAACGACACGATGTAGCGGGGAATAACGTACACGTTGGCTCGGTTTGTTGCCGGCAGTGCCCACTCTCATGCTCCACTCGTATTGTAAGCCTTGCCGCCTTGGACTCCCGCGCGAGCTTGGCAGGCGGCGTCTTCGCCTCACCGTGGACGGAGAAGCAGGTAGGGCGGCCACCCTGCGGTCGACGCGCTAGTCCCTCCGCACGGCCTTGAACGCCTTCTTGTTCTGCAGCACCATGTAGGCCATCGGCAACAGCACGCCGCCCAGCAGGATGAGGAAGCCCGCCACGTAGGAGCCCGACGCGTACGACACCTCGGCCGCCATCTCGTCCCCTTCAGTCCAGCTTTTGATCACCCCACCGTAACCATATGTAACCGCGATCTGTAACCGTACCCCCTCCGTTCCTCTGGATCGTAACCCTGGTATCCGCCACACACTTTTCGAGACCCAACAACACCAGGCGACATGGCCATGAAGATGGCGTTGGCGCGGCGACTCGTGGCGCGGGCGGCGGCGTCGACTGGTGGACCGGCGCGGTCCTCGCGCACTCACATGTTTTCGTCGTCGGCTGCGGAGGCGTCGGCGCCGGCGTCGGGGCCTCCGTTCCTGCGCTACTTCGTGTACACGACGGGCATAATGTTCGGCATCCCGGGGGCCATCGGCGCCGTGTTCGTGTACAACCTGCGGTCGGACGACGAGTTCTACGCGCACTTCAAGGAGCGGTACCCAGACATGATTGCCGCCATCGAGGAGTACGTGACGCTGGACGAGTCGGCCGTGGCACTGGCCAGCCGCGAGGACGTCGGCGACGTCGAGACGCCCGACGCGCTGCAGCACGAGACGATGACCGTGGCCGTGGAGCTGGCCTCGCGCCGCCGCGTGCGCTTCCGCGCGTCCGGCTCGGCCTCGCGCGAGGAGATCGTCGCGACGGCGCTGCGCCACTCGGAGACGCCCGACGCGGACCGCGTGCTGGCCGTGTCGATCGAGGACGAGGCGGAGGAGCTGGAGCAAGACGTGGTCGTCGAGGACATGACGGCGCCCGCCGCACTGACGACGCAGCAGGCCTGGCCGCCGGCGCCGCGCACCTCGTGGGGCGACAAGCAGCCGACGCAGCCGCAGCCGCAGCCGCAGCAGAAGCAGAAGCCCGCCAAGGCGGCCCAGAAGACCCCCGAGGCGGCGCTCCGGCGCGAGATCGCCGCCATCGTCGAGGAGCAGGCCGCGCTCGAGGCGTCCAAGTTCGCCGGGCGTGACGTGGACGATGCGGACGAGGAGATCGCGCGGCTGGAGGCGCGCAAGCAGGCGCTCGAGTCCGCGCTGCCCCGCAAGCGCTTCCTCTGGATCTTTTAGGCGGGTGGTTGGTCTGGAATAGACAGAGGAGCATCCATGTGGACCACCGCCTTCCATGCGTGATGCCCTACCGGACGCCCTACCAGCGGTAGAGAGCGCTGGACTTGCACTGACCGGCGGTGTGGTGTTGTGAAGCGTGACGTCCATCATCCCCCGAGCATGGGCGGCGGTACGCCAATACAGTAACGTCGGGCGACGCTGCTGTCTCTGCCGCGGTCGCGGATCGACCAGATACGCTGACGTGGACTCATTCAGCGGAAAGCCGCGAGCGGCGTTTCGGATCGTGTAATCCTCTTGGTGGGGCAGGATCGGCGCGGGTTACTCTTTTGCAAGTCAAGCGGTGGGCGAAAAGTGTAGGTTCTGGTGTGTTGGGTCGTGGTGACGACGTGGAGGCGCGCACCCAGGTTCCCTGGAGGAGCGGTGTTCCCACCTGAGCGCGAGGCAACTGCGCCGCCCTTGGATTCTCTGCAAGCGATGACCGCGTGCTGGCAAATAATTGTGAAGGGATGTTGATCGCCGCCACACCACTTCGGTCTATCCCGCCCTCCATGCGATGGCATGCAAGCGAAGGAAGTGCGTCAAACGATGCGGTGAGCATGCGAAAAGCGTGAATACAAACTTGAAGTTGTTTGGTGATCGGATGCATTATTATTTTTGTATCAAAGAGTGCGCCATAGTTGAAGCATTCGCAGCTGCCTGTGAAAAAGTATCCATCGCAAAGTGCTTTCTCCGTTTTACAGAAGCGGATCTGATTTATGCACGCTCGGCTTTTGTTTGATGAGAATCAGAGCGCAACTGCTGGAAAATCGCCATTTTGTCGAAGTGAGACCAACCAGCAGTGCAGGAAAATCGCCATTTTGTCCGTTACGGCATAGCGAAACCAAGTGTCTTCCCAGTCGCGCGAAAACGCCGAGCGTCCATACTGCGACCCAGTCACATCCTGAGACTCGTCCACACGGGCGAAATATTGGCGAGTCCTCCAGCAAGAACAACAGGGTCAGCAGGAATCAAGAAGGCGAGAAAAAGGGCAGGAAAGCGAGGAGGATGCGCTAATGTGATCCGAGCCAAAGTCGATGGCTGCGCGCGATCAGGCGATCGGCAGCACCCACCCCATGGGGAAAAGAGAGGAGAGGGGGAGCCCGACCGCCGCCGGCATTTCGGGGTTTGGCCGCTTCCTCTGCCGTCGCCGCCACCATCTTCGCCGCAGGTTCGAGGCTCCTCGAGCTGCGGCAAACGAGTCGCGAACCGCTGAAAAAGTATCTTGGCGGGAGGGCGGACGCGTCGTCATCCGCTTGACTGCAAGCAGCGCCTGGTAGGGCAGGCCGTGTGTCTTTGCAGCGCCTCGCGTCTCAACAAGGAACGCGGTACTCATTCCAGGATCGGCGCCGAGGGCCGGACCGCGATGACGGTGGTCGACACGCCGCCGCTGAGCGGGCCGCTCGTGTCGGGCTGCTCGACGCTCGAGATGGACGTCGAGGGCCTCGCCGACGTGCGCGCGTTCATGGACGAGGACGAGGACGCGCGCGCCGAGGCGGCGGGCGGCCCGTGCGACGCCATCCGCCAGTCGCTGCACGACGTGTCGTCCGCGCGCATCCGAATGTACCACCACCAGTGCGACCAACGCCTCAAGATCGCCATGCAGCTGCTGCGCGAGCGCGAGGAGCGCGGGCAGTCGCAGTCGCCGGCGTCGGCTCCGATGCGGACGGGCAGAGGGCGGAGGGCTTCGCCCGCGGGCTCGGCCGCGCAGTGGAAGCTCATCCGCGAGAGCAACGACATCCGCGTCTTCCGCCAGCGCAAGGCCGGCTCGGCCGCGGGCAGGGCTGTCATGGCGCTCGGGACCGTGCACGGCTCGTTGGGCGACGTCATGAACGGGCTCTACGCCGACACGACGCGCGAGTCGCGCGTGCTGCACGCGCTGCTCAACCGGCGCTTCGTGGACGCGCGCGTGCTGCGCGTCGACAAGCGCGCGTGCGAGCAGCGGCCGTTCCAGTTCGCGGGCGTCACGTGGACGGCCGTCAAGATGCCGGGCCTCGGGCTCTGCAAGCTGCGCGACTTCCTGTGCTTCAAGAAGATGGACTGCTACCGAGACGACTTCGGCGACGACATGGGCTACGTCGTGCTGCAGTCCATCGACCCGATCGACGACTACGAGCGCACCTTCGGCCCCTCGCTGTCGCCGCACCGCGGGACCCGCAGCGCCGCGCACGCCGCCTCGCAGTCGACGCGTTACGTTCGCGGGCACGTGTCGCTCGCCGTCATCTTAAAGCGCGTGGACGACGACCGCGTGTCCCTGTTCGCGCACGGCGAGTTCTCGCCCAACGGCCGCGTCCCGCCGCTGCTGAGCGACCTGTGCATCGCCGACGCGCTCACGTCGATCGCCAACGCCGTGCGCACCGGGGAGGCCAAGAACCTGACCGCGCTGCTGCACGCGCCGTCCCTGCCGCTACTGCAGAGCCGTGTGGCGCTCGCGACCAAGACGACCAACACGGCGCTCGGAGGCAGGCCTCGCTGCGGCGTGTGCGCTCGCGCCTTCTACTTCTGGGACGCCCCGCGCGCGTGTCGAAGCTGCTGGACGCTCACGTGCCGCACGTGCCGCGTCACACGCCCCATCTTCTGCTCGCATTACCAGCACTTCCACGACGCGACCGGTGCGGTGGCGGCCACAGCGGCCACCAACAGCGTCGGAAGTCGGGCGTGCACCGAGACCTTTTGCCTGCTGTGCGTCTGCTCCGTCACGCCCAACGCCGGAGCGCTCGTCAACGCGCAGCTGCTCGCGCGGCTCGAGAAGAAGCGCAAGCGCTCGCCCCTGACCGCTGGTCGTCCGTCCACCGCGGCCGCGCTGCTCGGAGAAGGAGGGAGCAGATCGCTGTCCATGACGGGCTCCCTGCCGGTGCTCGCGTCTGCGGACGATGACAACAGCTCGCACGTGAACGGGAACCGACCGACGTCCTCCATCTCTGTCACGTCGTCGCACCCCGAGTCGGAGAAGCATCAGCAGATGCGACTGAGTCTCAACCCTCGCCCCACCAAGCGCCGCTACGACCGCCCGTCGTACGACAACGGGAACAGGAACGGCGGAGATGGCGGCGACATGCTCGAGGTGCTCGAGCACACGCACTATTCCCACGGCGTGGACCACATGCTGACCATGCGGACAGACACGGACATGTCGTCTCTTGGCGCAGCGTCGCTCGTGAGCTTCTCTTCGGCAGACTTGCTCACTCCCGCGCCGTCGACGACGTATTCGAACTCCAACACGTTGAGTCTTCGGCGAGGCTCCAGCTCCGGCATCGATGCGCTTCCATTCGGCGGCAGCTTCCGCAGGTTGACGAGCGCGATCAGCAGCGGTAGCGCCAGTCAACAGCCGGCGTATCACCAGTACCATGTTGGCACTGGCGCTGGTGCAACGCTGCAACGACGCCGTTCAATGCGGCAGAACCAGCAGCAGCAACAGCAGCAGGCGCTTGTGGCGCTGGCGGCCGCCCTTCAGCGGAAAGAGTCCATGACAATGGATGCCAGCAGCAACGCGAAGCAGCCGCCGCGCCGCCGCGACCGCGACCGTGACGACGAAAACGACGAGGACTACTACCAGAAGATGCTACGCGATATGCTGCGCAGCACTGCAAGCACCCGCAGCCTCGCGCTGATGTCTTCGAGCAGCTTCAGCGGCGTGGACGTCGCCAGCCAGGCGACCAGCCACTCTACTTCGCTTGCGGATCAACAACAGCAAATGATGACGACCGAGAAGTCGATGGGCAGGCGGCGCAGTTCGCGGCAGATGCCGAGCCAGTCTCGCCGTCGGCGTGCGCGAACTGGACGCAGCTCGGGCAACAACTGAGTGAGGGATGAAGGAGAGAGGAATGGGTCAGTCCTTCCTCCTATGCATATCGCTATCTATCGAGTTTTGGGGAAGCAGCAAGTTGAAGCGTGTCTGTAAATACACGAGTGTTACGTACCACCCATCGTTGGTTTTCGCTCTCCACGCTCATGAGTGTCCGCTGCTGCAGTGCGAACCTTGGCGCTGCAACACCGAGCTGATAATGCTAGTGTTGCCGATCCCGTTGCTCCCGGCGCTGGCGGCAGACCGCTCACTGCCAGTCCGGTGGAAGGACGGCTTCCGCTTAAGCCACAAGAGTGCAGATGTCCCTCCTGGAGAAACTATCATGGTCGCAGATCCACGCGGTGGTCGCAAGGATGAAAGTACGATGGGGATGGTTTTCTCGTTGGCGTCGTGCGACTCGGCGAAGCGATGGAGCTCTTCCTCGGTCGCGGTGTTCTGCTCCCTCGCCACGTGCGTCGAGAGATCCAAGTCCTCGACCGTGAGATTCTTCCCCACCGCATCGTTCCCAAGTTCGCCATTCCCGTTGTCATCCGAAGGAGGAAACAGCCACTTGTGAAGCGTGTCAGCGATCTCGGCAAAGGGTGGGCGTTGCTCCGGGTCGGCATCCCAGCACTGCTTCATCAATGGTTCAAGGCCAAGAGGGGCCGACCGAGAGAAATCGGCGGGCCGCAGCCCATCGTTGGCGACCTGCAGCGGTACTTGGAATGCATTGAGCGAGCCGTACGGGTCCTTGCGCTCCACGAGCTCCCACAGCACAATCGCGTACGAATACACGTCTGCCTTCTCCGAGTAGTCTTCGTGCCGGATGATCTCGGGGGCAGCCCAGAAGGGCGTCCCCACGAACGTGTACGCTTTGCTGGGGTCGGAGAAGCGCGCGAGGCCGAAGTCAGCCACCTTGCACACAAGGTTGTCCGAGAGAAGGCAGTTCTTGGACTTGAGGTCGCGCTGCAGCACGCCCGCAGCGTGGACGTGAGCCATCCCGGCCGCAATATCCAAAGCTGCTGTCAACACCATTTGGTGCGGGAAAAAGTTGTCGGCGTCGCGCAGGTAGTCGTACAGCGAGCCATTCGTCATATACTCCATGACGAGCACGTAGCAAGATGGCGTGAGACTTGCACCGATGAGCGTCAGTATGTTGGGATGCTTGAAGCAGCTCATGACCCAAATCTCCCGCCGGAAATTGCGCACAGCCTCCTCCAAGTGGTCCACGACACCTTCGCGCGGCATGAGCAGCTTGACGCCGACCTTAGTATCGCGCCAGATCCCCGCATAGACCTCACTGAGAGGCCCGAGCGCGAGCCGCTTAACGAGGGTGATTTCTTTCAGCTTGACCTCATACACTGACACAGCTGCGTGGTCAGGACCGACCTGAAAGTGAAGCAGTGAGCTTGCGCCAATACTTAGCCGACGAGCCGCGCGACGCTGTATGCTTGACCTGCGCTCGTTTTCGACGCGATCATCAGGTGATAATTCTGCAAGCTCGTGCCTCGCACTGTACGTTGGTGCCTCGAACAGCGCGGCCGACTGCTGTCTCTTGAGAAGCTGGCGCTGCTGAGTGAGCTTGCGTTTTGGAGTAAACGGTGTTAGCAGTGCCGTTGTAAGCTTTCTCGTCATGGATGGTGACGACGGGGGCGACGGAGAGACGAATGACGCGTCAGGCTCGTGTGACGGATCGCTAGCGGTCCCACCGGTCTCGCCGGAGGTTGTAGCCGCAGTCGTGGATGTCCCTCCACTCCCTTTCCGCTGGCCACTACGTTCCCGCGAGGTGCGGCGGAGACTGGGCAGCGACAGCTTGAAGCTGCTGCTGTTCTTCCGCGCATTTGAACCAGCTTCCTTGTTCTCATCCGTCACAATGAGGGGTGGTGGGCGTGGCCGCTTCTGTCCTGCACTGGTGTCTGGCTCACCCTGCGGCAGGATCTCCGCTAGTGGCTTGACAACACTCAGGACTGCTGGCTCCGCGCGAGGGGCACGCCGTTGTGTCTGCTGCGCTACCGCCCCGGACGCCATGTCGGTGATGGACATGCGTCGGGTCTGCCGAAGGAAGTCGGTGCCGTGCTGTTGAGAGTTCTTGTGGCTGTGAATGTTGGCGCTGGTGGCGTCTTTCTTGATCACTGCGAGGGGTAGCGACTGCACTTTGCTGCGCGGCGGGCCGACGCGGCCTCGCTTCCGGGGAAACCCAGAGAGCACCCGCCGAATTATGGACCAGTCAAGGTCCTCGTCACCTCCACCACTGGCGGCGCTCGGGCGAGGGAGGAACGCGAGCCGGAGGAAAGCGAGAAGCGCCAAGACCGCGACTGCAGCGAGCACCAGCAGTGCCAGCGCCAGCCAAGCGTCCACCAGTACGCACGAGTGCGCGCTCGCCGAGCAGTACGCCGCTGAGAAGACGGTCAGCGTCCCCATGGCGCCAGGAAAGATGCCACAAGAGCGGCGCGCGAGCTTTCACTTGTGCGTCTTGGGCGAAGTGCAGCCCGCGTCTGACTCTGTGAGGCCAAACCAAAGCAGGGAAGACGTTATCGGCGAGGCATTAATAGACGGCGTCGACCCCGACCCAACCCTCGAAACACACATGCTGCCTGCAGGCGACAGTACCTGTTTCATGCCGGAACAACCCGGCGTGCGTGCTAATTCGGTCCGCATCTTCCCCTGCGAAGCCAATGTTTCACGCGGTGAGTGAGCGGCCAGAGGAACGCCAGCCTGCCGCTCACCTCGCCTCGATCCCAGGCACTCCACAGACGCACGCAGACGCGATGGCTTCTCCCGAGCGTGACGCTCCTCCATCTTCTTCGTCTCGTCAGGTCAGGTCGACGGCGAATGCAGACCTTTCCAGGAAGGACTTCGAGTGAAGGTCACTTCAACGCGTTCCAGAACTTCACTCTTCCGTCCGCGTAAAGTACCCGTACTTTGTGGTGTGAACCCGACGTGTGGGTCACAATTGAGGAATGGTGATCAAATTGGGGGTTTTCATGATCAATTATAAATGACGCGTTAAATCAATACAAACTGATATTTTGCACCAAAACCAGGTGTGTTTACGTCCAAAATTTTATTTCCAGGTAGAGACACACAAAACGAAATAGTATTATTGCATACAAAAACTTGAAACATAGAACTGAAACCACCAAATTAGGGCAAATACTGATTTTAAATAGGGTGACTATTGACAATCTTACCTCAAAACACGGTGTATTTATGTATATTGGGCTTTATCGTTCTCTTGTTTCGGTATGTGATTGAAAAACCTTGTATTATTTCGGTAATATCATCGAAATCTAAAGGTTATTTCCGTAAAACCTATTCCAATACAAGAAACGAGAACTCGCGTCTGTGACCTCTGCTCGCAACGACTGGCCCGCAACGACCCACTGCTCGCCACCCGTGTGTGGGCGGCGAATGCCTTGTGGCTTGGCGTTAGTTTGGAATTGGGAGCCGAGGCCAAATCGACGGTATGTGCTGCTTCTGCTGCGGCTGACGGCGCGACTGCGGACTACCTGGCGGATCGCCGATCCTTCTGAAGGCCGTGCGGGCTCCTCTTGGACCAAGGCACGGCCGCACACACACACACACACACTCACGAGAGAGACGAGAGAGATGCGGTCGACCAAGCGGCGCGCGGCCGCGCTTTCGGTCGCCTTTTTCGGAGGAGACACGGAGACCACCCGCGAGGGAGAGGAGTGGATGGGGGCGGCGCGGGAGCTCTTCGCGGGGCTCCTCGACGCCCTCTAGACCGCCAGACGGCCCGCCGCTTGCGAGAACTTTGCGTCGCGTGTGTATATCAAGGATCGGATTGGGGGTTGGTGCGGTGAGTTCCTCCGGGACTCGCCGTGCCGCCTCGGATCCGTAGGTATATGTATCGCTGCTGAGCTTCTCGCTTGCGACGCCGGTCCCTGCGCGCGTCGCGGTGTCCTCGGGCGACGATCGACGGTACAACAAGAGCGGGCGGTAGGCGAGCCTAGGACGTGGTCGGAGGGACGCTTTGCTGCTTGTCGCTCGCTCTTGGAGCGCTGCACGAGGCCTGGAGATGCCGCGACTCGCGCCGGCGACTGGCGTCCACCCCTGCAATGGAGGGGATCCACTGACCTTGGTCTCTTTCCGAGCAGAAAATGCAGATTTTCGTCAAGACCCTCACGGGCAAGACGATCACGCTCGACGTGGAGCCGTCCGACTCCATCGACAATGTCAAGCAGAAGATCCAGGACAAGGAGGGTGCGTTCCTCTCATGCGACCTGCGCCGTTGCTGGTGGTGTAAGGGATGTAGAGCTGACTCGTGAGGTGTCGTCGTGGTGACCAGGCATCCCGCCTGACCAGCAGCGCCTGATTTTCGCTGGCAAGCAGCTGGAGGACGGCCGCACGCTGTCGGACTACAACATCCAGAAGGAGTCGACGCTCCACCTGGTGCTGCGTCTCCGCGGTGGTGGCAAGAAGCGCAAGAAGAAGGTGTACACCAAGCCCAAGAAGATCAAGCACAAGCACCGCAAGGTGAAGCTCGCCGTGCTCAAGTTCTACAAGGTGGACGACAACGGCAAGATCAAGCGCCTGAAAAAGGAGTGCCCGTCGCCGCAGTGCGGTGCCGGCGTCTTCATGGCCACGCACTTCGACCGCCACTACTGCGGCAAGTGCCACGCCACGTACAAGTTCCAGGGCGAGGAGAGCGCTTAGGCGATCTCTCTCGACCTCGGAAGCTAGTCGGTGTTGCCTCCTCCACGCGCCCTTGTTGCGCTGACGAGCGGCTTGCTGCTTGTCGGAGCGATGGAGGCGCCACGTGGGTAATACAAACCTCTGGTCCCATTGAAAACGATCTCTTCCTGTCGATGATTGAAGGATGGCCTTACTGCTTGTCCTCGGCCACTGGTGTCGGCCGCACGGTCTTCTCCATCACTTGGCGGATGCTGCTGCGGTGCGGGTTGATGATCTCCCACTCCTTAGCGCTCATGAAGGCCGTCGCGTCCGTCTGGTTGGCGTACACGATCGCCTTGGCGGGCGACTCGAGCAGGCAGCCGCCGCCTCCATTGCCGCCCAGGCCGTTCCCTCCTCCTCCATTCGCGCCGGCGTGTCCACCGCCGTGGCTTCTGTCGACGCCCAGGGCGTCGCGCTCGTCCATGAAGTCGTCAGCGAACAGCGGCGGCAGCGCGTACGGGTCGGAGCAGAAGGACGAGGCGGACGCGGGCGCTGGCCCGCGACTCCGCAGCTTGTAGCGGTGCGACGGCAGGGCCCCAACGGAGCGGCTCTCGCTCAGTGCGTGGTGGTTCTCCTGACCGCCGACGCTGCCCTTGGTCGCGTACTGCAGCACGATGGGGGCGCAAAGCCGGCAGACGCGCACGGCGTCGTAGCACAGCGGCGGCCGGTACTTGGCGGCCGAGCCGCGGTCCGGCGGCGCGTACCCCCAGGCGTCGTGCACGTCCATGACGCACTTGAAGGACACGCGGTGCGGCAGGTTGTAGGCCAGGAAGGGGAAGGCGCACAGCGCGCACTCCTGGCGCTTGGCCGACCCGAACTTCTCGAGCACCAGCGCGCGCGCGTACACGTCCTCGCCGCTCGAGACGTCCACGGCGCCCGTGCAGTCGGCGCGCACCTTCTCCAGCCGCAGGTGGCGCAGCTCGCGGTCCACGAGCCGCACGGCGCATAGGTCGCGCTGCAGAGACGCGTCCAGCGCGCGGACGAGCGCCGGCGCGGGCTCCAGCAGGCTCGGCGCGGCGCCTGAGGCCTCGCTGCCGCGGCGGATCGGCGCGTCGAAGTCGGCGACCACGCGCGCCGTGCGGCCCGCCGCGAAGTGCGCGTTGGCGTGCAGCGCTGTGCTGCCCCACGGGCTGTGCGGGTACGCGGGCGGCGGCAGCGGCGACTGGTGCGCGTGGCGCGGCCGCCGCTTCTTCTTGCGCTGCGCGGACGTCGCGGACGCCTCCAGCTGCGGACT
Organism: Phytopythium delawarense; assembly: GCA_023338175.1. Classification (NCBI taxonomy): domain Eukaryota; phylum Oomycota; class Peronosporomycetes; order Pythiales; family Pythiaceae; genus Phytopythium; species Phytopythium delawarense. The sequence continues at coordinate 15,522 of JAADYF010000052.1, forward strand.
GGCGAGCGACGCGGCCTTGGAGCTGGCGCTGCTTGCCCCCTCCGACGGCGCGCGGCCTCCATCGGCGGCCTCCTGATCGCTGTTGCCCAAGGTGTCGCGGTCGTTTGGCTCTAATGGGGCCGCTTCCGCCTCCGACGGGGCTGCTGACGGAGACGCGGGCGCTGGGGACGGCTGCGACTGCCGCCGCCGGCGGCTTGGCAGCGTCACGGGCGACCGCGACTGCGCGAATGCGTCCATGAGCGTGAAGGACGCGGCGGGGGAGCCTCCGAGCTGCAGCGCGCGCTTGTGCTTGGCGCCGACGCCGCCGTCGAACGCGCTCGTCTTGGGGGCCGCGACCACAGTCAGCGGACTGGCGGATGCCTCGCCCACGTCCAGCGCGAACTGCCCGCCAGCCCGCGGCGGCGGCAGCCCGGCCACGAAGGCCACGAGCTGCTCCAGCGTCGAAGTCGCCGCGCTCGAGCGCTTCCCGCCGGCGAGCGCGGCGCGGCACCGCTGCTGCATGTCGAACCACAGCGCGGCCGAGTCGGGCGCCAGCGGAGACGCCGCCAGCTCGCCGCGCAGCGCCTCGGCCGTGCGCGACAGCGCGTGGGTCGCCAGGAACTCGCGCAGCAGCTGCAGCGTGAAGCCCAGCAGGTCCCGCCGCTGTGCGTCGCCGTGGGCGTCGCCATGGGCCGGGGCGGCGTCGGACGCGAGCGCCTCCGCCTCGACCGCCATCGGAACAACGAGTTCGCAGCCTCGTGACGGCGGTGGAGGTAATAATAGCGAGGAGGAGCAGCCATCGGCGGTGCTAATTGCGGTTAACCTGGCAGATGGTGGCGGGCATCACCATGATGCTCAACAGGCAGTGCGAACACTTACGAGGTCGCGCTAGTCTTGAGTTGACTAGGAGCGCCGAGTGTACTGCATACTTCATATCTATTCACCCCATGAATTCCGAGGCGGAATGCACTCCTCGACCGCCAGCATGACACCAGACATGGCGGGCGGCGGAGGCGGCTCCGCGGCGCTCATGCTCGCCGGCTGCGTGTCGGGCATCGTACTCTTCCAGTTCCTCGTGTCCCGGCGCCTGGGCTCTTCCCCCAGCGCGTCCGGCGAGACGAACACGACGCGCAAGGACCTGCACGTGCAACGAAAGCTGCAGCACGCAGGCACGGGGCTGCTCATCTACGCGGCGACGCGCCTGTTCCCGTGGCACACGGCGAGCGCCGTGCTGCTGCTCTGCGCGCTCGCGTTCCTGGCGCTGCACGGCGCGCGGGCGGCCAGCAAGCGCGTGGACGCGCTCTTCCTGCGCTGCTTCCACGGCATCCTGCGCCGCGACGAAGCGCAGCGGCGCGCCGTCCCCGCCGCCTTCTTCTTCCTCCTGGGCGCCGCGCTCGTGCTGGTGCTCTTCTCGCCGGCGCTCGCGCGCCTCGCCATCCTCCACGTACGTCTGCGGCTGTTCGGAGATGGCTGTTTGGGTTGATTAGTGCTCATGGATCAGTTGCTGTGTGCTGCAGGTGTCGGTGGGGGACCCGGCCGCTTCCTATGTCGGGGTGCGCTTCGGGCGGCGGCGGCTTCCCAACTGGGGCATTAGAAGACGCGGAAGCAGCGGGGGCAAGTCGGTCGAAGGCCTTGTCGGGTGCTGGACCGTCGCGTCGCTGGCTACACTGGCTGCGATCGTGCTGGAGAGGGACTTCTACAAGGTGGCCGATCTATCAGCAGTCGCCGGACTCGCCCTCATGGCTGGAGCCGGCGCTGCGATCGCCGAGGCCACGGACGTCGGCGTGGACGACAACTTGTCGCTGCCGCTGCTCTCAGGAATGTTCATGCAGGCTGCGGTGGCGGTGCTGGCTGCCGTGTAGATCGCTCGTCTATTTGCTTAAAGCCGCCATCATCCACTGCGACTCGCTGCGCTACTTCCATGCGTCTTCATGCCCCACCACTTGGCAGCTCACAGGTACGCCGAGATGAACTTGGCGACCGGCCGGATCCAGTGACCTGACTTCCAGTTGAAGAGCCCCGACAGCGTTCGCTCGGGACGCGTCCACAGCTGCTCCGAGACGACCTCCGCGTTCTTGATGAGCGCGTCGTACTCGTCGCGCAGGCGTCGCTGAAGCACTGGGCTTCGCGTGAACAGCATGACCTGCGACTCGAGGTCGCAGCCGTACGACCGCCGCCCAAAGTTGGAGCTGCCGAAGATCGTAAGCTGCGGGAGCGTCTGCGAGGCCTCGGACGCTTCGGTTGGGCTCGACACGTCGCTCTTGTCCGGAGACGCAGCGACCGAGGCGGAGGGCGGGCTCCACCACATCCCCTTGGCGTGAAATGTCCAGCTGGGCCGGTTGAACTCTCGCAGCACCGCCTCAAACCCTCGGCCGCGGGTCCGCTCGTAGAACTCCTGCTCGATGAGCGAGTACGCCATGGGCAGCGCACCCTTGACGCCGTTGGCGTTGAAGAACCCGTTGGCGACCGGCGCGGACAGCAGCACGTCCAAGTGCGCGCGCGACTTGACCAGCAAGTCCTCGAGGAACGGCGGGAAGTTGAGGTACCCGGACGCGATCTGCAGCCTCGAGCCGGCGGGCACGGTGGCGATGAACTCGCTCAGCACCTGTTCGTCATGCGTCACGTCGATAGGCGTGAATTGGATCGTCGGGAACGCCCACGTATCGATGGACGCGTCTTCCTCCTCCTTGGCCGCCTTGGCGTCGTCGACGAGCGCCTCCAGCGCCTTGCGCATCGCCTCTTTGCCTGCATCCACGTCGCTCGACGGCTCTGCTCGCTGCAGCTCATACTGAACGTCCGAGTCGCTCGCGTCCCTCGCGCTCATGCAGCTGCTACCGCCGGAACTGACGGCCACGGACGCGTCCAGGAGCTTGACACGGAACGAGTAGGCGGCCACGACGTGCACGAACTGGTCGTAGAAGTCGGCGAGCGCCCCGCAGCGCGTGAGCTGCACGTAGCGGTCCTGGCGGTTGGTGAAGTAGTCCTCGCTGAGGTTGGCGCCGCTGAGCACGAGCGTGTCGTCCGCCAGGTACACCTTGGCGTGCAGCACGCCCATGGTCTCGTTGAAGGGCGGCGGCAGCTGCGCGCGCAGGCCTGTTAGCTGCGGTACCTTGTACAGGTGCAGCGAGACGTTGCGCGGGAACTCGCGCAGTAGCGGCGCCAGCATGGCCACGGACGAACTGTCGCCGCTGCGGCGCTGGCCGCGAGAATGGTCCAGCACCACCGTCACCTGCAGCGCCGGGTTCGCACGCAGCGCGTCGCCGATTGTGGTCACCAGTCGCGCCTCCAGGTCGCCCGTGCCCAGGTACAGCGACGAGAGGACAACGCGCGTCTTGGCCGCGCGGATGTTGCGCTCCAGCGCGTCGTAGAAGGCCGAGGGCGTCGGCAGCAGCGCCACGTCGGCCGACCGCAGCGGGAACACGCGCGAGTGCCGCGCCAGCGACCGGAAGAGCGACTCGTACGACGCGGGAGGCGACGCGTCTCCGTCGATAGAGGCACCGGCGGATAGAGCGGATGAAGCGCTAGGTGTCGGCGCCATGGTCTGCGCGGGAGAAGGCGGACAAGGAGCGCTGGGGGCGCCGCCGTCGCCGAGATGGGTCGCCGCCTGCTTCCTTGCCCCGCCAACTTGATCGACGTGCCTTTGGCGCTGGGCCATAAATAGCGGCAATCACAGTGAAGGTTGAAGTAAGTACGGTTACGTTGACGGTATTGATTTCCCCAGAGCTGGTTTCCATAGAAATCATAAAGAAATGACCTTTACTCAAGTATAGAATGGAAATAGGGTATAAATATACGAGAATAATATTGGCATTGTGTTCCCGGGACACAATGCATTGCGAGCATCATGCGACTGGGATCGAGACGAACCGAGTGGCCGACGACGGCGTCGATGAATGTCATCATTTTCCCTACGCTGGCTCGGCTTCTTGGCGACAGCGCCAGACGCGTTGCCCAAGACGCGCAAGCGAAAGCTCTCGCGTCTGCTCTTGCGGCGCGGATGCTGTCGCTGGTTCTGCTGCATGGAACGGCGTAGTTGCAGTGTTGTGTCAGCGCCAGTGCCGACATGGTACTGGCGATACTGACACCGAGCATTTGCGTCCGTCTTGCGGTGAGAGCGCAATACATCGTTCGCCGTGTCTCCTGGATGTCCAAGCCCGTGCGTGGCCACGTTGTCTGGCTGCATGACGATACAGGCAGCAATCGACGCACTTCCATCGCTCTGGTGCGTGGCTTGAACGGATCAGGTGCCGAGCGTGGCTGTCGACTGCGTGGTCGTTCGGTGCCGAGTTCTGCTCAGAATGCGCCATTGCGAATGCGAATGCCAGCGGCAGACCGAGCTTCTCCTTGTCGGTTTAGTGCATCGTCGACGCAAGCTCTGAGCTCACGACCGAGTCTATGCGGTGCTCAAGAGACCATGAGGTCGCTGGTCTGTTGCCTCTGAGGATCCTCCGCGTCCGTCGACCACGCGGTTTTCACTCGCAGACAGCTCATTCTCCAATTCCACCGGCGACCAGCAACAGGTCCACTCCAGGTCATTCACGATGGTGTCACCGCATTCGACTGTACTTGCCGCCTCGGCAGTGCTAGCCACGCTCTCGGCTTCTGTCCAAGCGCAACAGTCGGGGTCCAGCACACCGGAGGTGCATCCATCGCTGTCGACGCAGCAGTGTTCGAGTGCTGGCGGCTGCGTGGCCGAGCAGACCTCGATCGTGCTCGACGCCAACTGGCGCTGGCTGCACGAGGTCGGCGGCTACCGCAACTGCTTCACCGGGAACCAGTGGGACGCGTCGCTCTGTCCCGACCCGGCAACTTGTGCGCAGAAGTGCGCGCTCGAAGGCGTCGACTACTCGGGAACCTACGGCATCTCGACCTCCAGCGGCGGCGAACTCGCGCTGAAGCTTGTGACCAAGCACCAGTACGGCACCAACGTTGGCTCGCGCGTCTACCTACTCGCGGCAGGCGGCAAGACCAATGCAATCGACGCAAGTGGTGACACTGAAGCCGCTGACGCCTCTGCCGAGTCGGCGCTGTACAAGAAGTTCGCGCTACTGAACCAGGAGTTCGCCTTCGACGTCGACGTGTCCGAGCTCCCGTGCGGACTCAACGGTGCGCTCTACTTTGTCGACATGGACGCGGACGGCGGCGCCTCGCGCTTCCCGACGAACGCGGCGGGTGCGAAGCTCGGAACGGGGTACTGCGACGCGCAGTGTCCGCACGACGTCAAGTTCATCCACGGCGAGGCCAACGTGCTGGACTGGGCGGCCACCGGAGCGAGCGCGGGCGGCGGCCGCTACGGCTCGTGCTGCGCGGAGCTCGACATCTGGGAGGCTAACAGCATGAGCACGGCGTTCACGTCGCATCCGTGTGCGTCCTTCACGGGCACGCACCGATGCTCGTCGCCCGAGGAGTGCGGCGACGCGGGCAACCGGTACAAGGGCGTGTGTGACAAGGACGGATGCGACTTCAATGCCTACCGCATGGGCAACACGAGCTTTTACGGCCCAGGCGCGCAGTTTGTGATCGACTCGACGCGCAAGTTCACGATCGTCACGCAGTTTGTGACCAGCGACGGCACCGCCAGCGGAGAGCTCGTGGACATCCGGCGCTTCTACCAGCAGGACGGACGGCGTGTTGAGAACCCACGGGCGGCGTGGGACGCGCTCGCTGGCCTTGACGTTCGGTCGCTGACGGAGGAGACTTGCAGCGCTGCCAAGAAGGCGTTCGGTGACGTGGACGACCACGCGGTCAAGGGCGGCCTAGCGCAGCTTGGGCGTGCGCTCCAGAACGGCGTCGTGCTCACGATGAGTCTGTGGACGGATCACGCGGCCCAATGCCTCTGGCTGGACAGCAGCTACCCCGCTGGGGCGGATCCGAAGCTCCCGGGCGTGGCGCGCGGCTCGTGCCCGACGTCCAGCGGGAGGCCCGACGAGGTCGAGGCCGCGCACCCGGACGCCACGGTCCGCTTCAGCAACATCCGCGTCGGCGACATTGGGTCCACCACCAAGTAGAGGGCGGCATGTGCACGACTGACGACGACGAGAGTAGGCCGATACAGTTAGTTGCTGGAGTGATGCACCTGCAATGGAGTTGATTGAGACGACTGATGCTTCTCGGTGCGGCGTCTGTATAGAAGCGCGCGACGCTGTGACGAACAAGCAGGAGCGCTCGTACAGCTTGACGCGGCCCACGCGATTTCGCCAGTGTCGACACCGCCATGCAGCAGAGCGCGTCAGAGCCGAGGAGAGAGCAATCGGACGCGTCTTTGACTCGCAGGGTGCTGAGTCATCCGCCGCCTCCAAGCAAAAGCGTAGCCATTCCGATCGAACCGACGGAACGAGTGCAACAGGGACACAGTCTCCGCTCGGCCAAGCGGCGTCGCCAGGCTCACATTTGCCAGGAAGCCCAAGACAAGGAGCAGCCGACGCCGCGGCGTCACGGCGTGCGTCCGCTCGGGTCGACGCAACGCGGCCGCCACCTCGACGCAATCGCGAAGAGGCGCCAGGTAGGACGCTTGCCTGCCTGGCGACTGGCCGCCCGCACTTGCTGGCTGGCTGGCTGGCTGGCTGCCCACGCACGCACGCCGAGCGCCGGAGCACAAGCCAATCGCCCGAGAGGAGACGCGGCCGGCGGCGGCGCGATGATGTCAGCCGGCAGTTGGTCCAGTCGAGCAGCGCCGAAACGCAAGGTGATCTGGGGTATGCGCGTCTTTTCCACCAATCAATCGGGGTTTTGATGAATTTAAGGCGCGTTCATTTGACAAAAGTGGCGCGTATCCCGGCTGAGGTCCGTCCCCCTGACATCACGCGTGTTCCGCCACCGCGTCACCATCGCTGACGGGTCAGCCGTCATCCACCACGGATTGTTTTGCGGTCCACGGTACTCTTACCTCCTTACAAAACACAAGTTGATGCGAAATGTTTTGCAGACCACGGTACGCGATTCTCCCACGAGACGGAGCTCTTTGAAGCTCATCGCGCTTACGAGCCTGAGCCGCGCGATGACATCAACGGCGGCTTCCAGACACCATCAACCATACTTTAACCAAGTCAAGCGGGTCTTCCCGAGCGAGATCCAAGCATGGCCGCCGCCGTGTTAAAGAGACGGCGCGTGTCCATGCATTCGCCCGCCGCGCTTCTCTGCATTTCCTCACTCGGTGATTTGCCTCCTCGAGCTCTCGTCCCCCTCCCAGCAGCAGCCAAGCGGAAGCAACAGAGGAGCAGCCATGTCGGTCTTCTCGGACTTCGCCAAGCGGGCCAACTGGTTCATGATCTACTACATGTCGGTGGTGCACCTTGGCGCGCTCGAGGGCATCCGGCGTCTGTTCTTCTGCAAGTGGGAGACGTTCCCGACGTTCCTCGTCATCTACTACCTCACGGGCCTCGGCATCACCATGGGCGCGCACCGCCTGTGGGCCCACCGCAGCTACAAGGCGCACAGCATCGTGCGCTTCCTGCTCATGCTGTGTAACGCGATGGCCAACCAGGGCACCATCTTCCACTGGACGCGCGACCACCGCGTGCACCACAAGTACTCGGACACGGAGGCGGACCCGCACAACTCTGGCCGCGGCTTCTTCTTCGCGCACATGGGCTGGCTGCTCGTGCGCAAGGACCCCAAGGTCGTCGAGGCCGGCAACAAGCTCAACTACGACGACCTCTGGGCCGACTGGACCGTCGTGCTGCAGGAGAAGCTCAACCCGTGGGGCAACCTCTTCATGTGCTTTGCCTTCCCGACCTTCGTTGGCGTGCACTTCGCCGGCGAGACGTGGTACAACTCGCTCGTCGTGCTCGGCTTCCTGCGCTACGCCGCCGTGCTGCACGCCACCTGGCTCGTCAACTCGGCCGCGCACTTCTACGGCTACCAGCCGTACGACGACATCCCGCCGCGCGAGAACTGGTTCGTGTCCATCTTCGCCATCGGCGAGGGCTGGCACAACTGGCACCACAAGTTCCCGTACGACTACGCCACGAGCGAGCTCGGCATCAGCTCGCAGTTCAACCCGACCAAGCTCACGATCGACATTTTCGCGGCCATCGGGCTTATCACGGACCGCAAGCGCGCCACGGGCATCTGGGAGAAGATCAAGGACGCGCGCGACCACGGCGACAAGTTCGCCGACCCCAACGGCGACGACCCGTCGCGCGCCTTCTCGGAGCTCAAGGCCAAGGCCATGTGAACGTCTCGTTGTGCTGCGTAGCGCTCGCTTCGCCTTGGTAACAGGACAATCGTAACTATTTTGCACTCGAATATCCATCCATGCATGTGTGTCCGACGAGGACCAACGACAGACTGTAGCGACTACGCCGTCGCCATGGTGACCACCTGCAGCAGCAGCCCCGAGACCAGCGGCAGCGACAGGTTATCGTCGCACCCAAGGTCGACGGCCTCGCCAATGGCGGCGCCGACACCGGCGACGGCGGTCAGGAAGATGCGGGACATGCCGGCGCCGAGGACCAGCGGGTCGTAGCACCGCCGCTCGACCTGGACGGCTAGTATGGACGCGGCGAAGGAGACCAGCCAGCAACCCATCGCGCCTTCAACCGTCTTGTTACCGGCACGGCGGCCGACCAGTCTGGACAGCTTGTGCCGGCCGAAGAGGATCCCGGCCGCCGAAGCCGCGGGGTCTCCAACCGCCAGCTTGGCCGCAGCACACGCAGCAAGTCAGCACACCCTGAAGACTCGAGCGAGCGATGCAGCAGACGAACACTCACATGCAGCAACGAGAGCCGCGCGATGGGTCGAGGGAAGACCGCGAGCGCGAGCGCGGTGCCCAGGAGGAAGTAGAAGCTGGCGGGGATCACCCTGCGCGCCAGCTCCTCTCGCCACAAGATGCCGTAGTATGCCTCGACGAACCAGCGGTCCACGCGCGCGCTCCTCTTGCGCAGCGCGTGCACGCAGAGGAACGCGAGCGCCGCGGTGAGCAGCACGGCGCTCGCCACGGACGTCGGGAAGAAGGCGCTCGCCGCGTAGATGAGTACACCCGAGAGCGCGTGCTGCAGCTTGCGCCGCGCGTTCAGCTTGGAGCGGTCGCCGCCCCTCGGCGCGCCGGCCGCCGCCACACCCCACGGCCTCCCGGCGATCAGCCACTGAAAGAACAGCACGCACAGTCCGCACAGAGCCAGCGCCGCCCACGACCAAGGCTCCATCGTCGTCCCTATCGTCATCTCCATCGTCATCTTCGAAGTGAAGCCATGTTGGTAGGCTCCTCGGAATACCAACAACCGGAATTCACTTTGATTAAGTACGGTTACATTGCCGTTTATGATACTTAAGATGTAAATTAGGTTCGTTTGTATCGTCCAAATCGCACTTTACGCTGCGCGTTTTGGCGGGAACGGCGTTGCCGCGCAATTCCAGGGACACATTGAGGTGGCCGAGGAAAGCATTGCGCGCCGCTTGGACAGGGAAGACGGCGCGATGCTGTGGCCGCGGGAGGAGTTCCACGCGGCGTACGGGCAGATCAAGCACGACGCGCTGCAGAGTGGCGGCTGCAGCGTGCTGGTGCTCGTGGCGCTGGACGTGGACGCGCTGTGCGCGAGCGAGATCCTGACGCGCCTGCTGCAGGCCGACTTCGTCAGCTACTCGCTGCTGGCGGTGCGCGGCTACGAGGACATCCTGCGCGCGAGGGAGAGCCGCATCCGGGGCGAGGACGGCCGCGAGCGCGAGGGCGAGCTGCGGTCCGTGATCATGGTCAACTGCGGCGCGATCGTCAACGTGGCGCAGCTGTTGGCGCTGCCGCCGCACGTCAAGTGCTACGTGTTCGACAGCCACCGGCCGATCCACCTGTCCAACATCTACGACGAGCACCAGCAGATCGTTGTGTTCGACGACGGCGCGCAGAGCCTCGAGGACTACCCCGCGTACGGCTCGGACATCGACCGCGAGGAGTACGAGAGCGAGGAGGAGGAGGACGACGACGACGATGAAGACGAAGACGACGGGGAGGAAGAATTCGACCCCGACAAGGACAGGGAGGAGGAGGACGATGATGGAGAAGCCGAAGTCGACTTTGGCGTGGCGGAGGCGCCGGCAGATGCATCGACCGAGGCGGACGACGACACAGAGAACGTGGCAGGGGACGCGTCGGCTGTGGAGAAGCGGAAACGCGATGAAGACAGCGACGTTGACATGGAGAGCACGCCAAAGAAGCGGCGAGACGCCGACGATGCCGCCGTGGATGTCCCGGCAGCGACAGAGGGGGAAGTCACGGACAAGGAGGCCAAGCGGCGCCGGAGAGAGGAGATCCTGCGCTACTACCGCGGCTCGTTCTACGGCGCGCCTGCCGCGACGATCGCGTTCGAGCTCGCGCAGCAGATGAACAGTTCGCACCGTGAGCTGTTGTGGTACGCCATCATCGGGCTGACCAAGCAGTTCGTGCTCGAAGAGATCGACGTGGACAACTACAACCTGATGGTGCACCGATTCCAGGACGAAGTCCTGGCGATCGACGAGGCACCCGGGCTGGATTCGTCCCAGCCCTCGTCAGCAGTGGTCACCAACCCGGCAACAGACCACGGCAAGATCGGTTTCGAGGAGGAGTACCGGTTCATGTGCTACCGCCACTGGTCTCTCTACGAGGCCATGTACTACTCGGACTACGTCGCATCCAAGCTCGGGCTGTATCTGGACCAGGCGCGACGCATCGGTGCGCGGAACGCGTCGTCGACGTCGTCTGGGGAGAGCGACACGACGCTGCACGTGTTCCTTGCTCGCATGGGCTTTTCGCTGCGCCAGACGCAGCAGAAGTTCACGTACATGCCGCTAGAGATGAAGCAGATGCTGCGCGCCAAGATCCAGGAGTTCGCGCCCGAGTTCGGGCTCGACGACGTCTTCTACGGCTCGTTCAAGCGCCAGTTCGCCTTCCAGTACCAGTTGTGCGCTGCGGACGCGGTCTACGGCCTCCAGGCGCTGCTTGAAGCACCCGAGTCGTACATTTCGTCCGTGTTCCAGTCCGAGCAGCAGAGCCGAGGCAGCAGCTCCAGCAACGGCGGCGGCGCGCTCGCTAGCTTGTTGTCTATCACTGCAGCGGGTATCTCGCACCTTGGGGAAAAGTCATCAGCGACGGGGGAGAACGACGACGACGAGAGCGTCAAAGACGACTTTCGACAACAGAACTTCATGCTCGCACACACAGCGCTCTCGTGTCGGTCGGTGGAGTCGAGCAAGCTGATGGAGAGCGGCATCAAGGTGGCCATGGAGCTCAAGCAGGCGATTGTGCGCGTCGGTATCTCCATCATGGAGCGTAAGCTCATCGTGCGCGTCAAGCACTTTCGCTACGTGAGCCTCCACATCCCCGAGCGCGAGCAGGAGCTGTTTGCGAACGCCAATGTGCTCACTCAGCTCGCGCTTTTCCTGCTCAACGTGCATCGCGCGAGTGGTAAGTGGGGCGGCGCGGCATCGAAGCCCACCGCCAAGAAGGGCGACGACAATGAAGACGGCGAGGAGGCGGAGCAGCAGGAGGAGATCGCGGCCAACAGGTCGATCGTGCCGCTCGTGCTGATCACGCGCAACCCAGCGCAGAACTGCTTCCTCGTCGTCGGCATCACATGTCCATCCACGCCTGGCGAGGTGCACCGCAAGTACGTTCCGAAGCTGTGTTATTCAGGAGCAAGGTCTCATTCTAACGGTGTGGAAATGCACTGGAAACAGCACGCTGGGCACGGCGTTCAAGCTGGCGGCGGGCGAGACCGGCGCCAACTTCCGCCAGGACGGCTTCACGAGCGCCGTGATGGAGATCCAGATGGACGAGATCCAGTACTTTGTCGAGCAGCTGCACAACGTGCTGGACGCTTGAGCGAGCGAGCGGTGGGTCCATCGATCAATACATCGCACTAACGACTGTCATGAAGTCTCTAGGGCACTTGATCTACCTTGTGCGCAGCGACGCTAGTCGTGAATGGGTTGTCGGTTTGGTCCCTGCAGCTCTTCGTGCCGATTCCTCTCGAAGGAGCGTCCCAGACTTGCGTGAGACGACTGGAACGACCGTGGTGACCTTCCCCACTACCAGCTTCCCCGCGCTCGACTCTCCGTCTGCGCCACGCGATGCAGGCGCACCGCCAACACCACTTCCCGACTTGGCGCTGCTTGTGCGCAGCTTCTCGTGGAGGTTGATGGCGATGCAGAGGAAGATGGTGAAGCGCAGCCACAGGGCCTCGACGTTCCTCCACGACAGCCCCGTGGACGCCTCGAGCGCCATGAACGGGTACTCGTACGTGGTGAAGAGCACATATGCCGCCGCCTCGCACTTCTTGGTCTGCAGGAGGAAGCTCGCGCCGCGCGCGGCCAGCAAGAAGTAGAAGCGCGAGAAGAAGATGAAGAAAAGGGCGACCTTCTTGGCGACGCCGGCCATCGTGTCCAGGATCGGCGGCGCCAGCGGAGGGTACGCGACCGCGAGCAAGTTGAGCAGCGCGACGAGGAGCCCCATCAGGATGAAGACCTCAGACGCATACGTGAGGTATAGCAGCGACCGGATGCGGATCTTGCGGTTGATGTCTCGCCCCACGATCGTGAGCTGCAGCAGGAACGTGAGGATGGAGCACGACTCGGAGACGACGCCGAAGTGCTCGACGACCTGGGCGTTGCTGTTGGCGAAGGGCACGAGCAGCACAAAGCCGGCGAACGCGCACAAAAGCAGCGTGAAGCCTCGCAGCTCGCGCCGGCGCTGGTGATACTGCGTGAACAGGTACTGGAAGAGCGAGAAGTTGATGAGCAGCGACAGCGGTAAGCACAGACTCAGCTCACACTCGTCCAGCGTCTCGCTCGAGGTGGCCATCTCGCCTGGAGACCTCGTGCAGCTTGTTGTCGTACGTGAAGCGCAAGAAGACGCGTTGGTGGTATGCAGAGTGCCGAGTCCCAGCACTCACGGTCTCCAATGACAAGAATAGCTCTCGTGATGAAGTCACTGCGCGGTGCCACATGAAGACGTCAAGCTGCTGCTGCCAACAGCTCTACGGGTGCTCTATTGTTGTGTCATCAGCAATCGCCCGATCTCACTTCCACGCGGTACTCGTCGATGTCTTGCGTGGCAAGGGTCTATCTGGCTGTGCTGATAGCCTTCACAGACGGCGAAGACGGAAGGACCGGGGTCGTGATGGAGAGCCTCTTCACCGAGGGCATCACGCGCGTCTTTGACCGCGTTGTGGTCTTCAGTTGAGGTCCACGGCCGCTTTCTTGAGCGAGAGTCGACTTGTGCCCCGAATGCGGCGCCGATACGACCTTGTGCTGGCTCACGACGCTACTGGCGCGCAGTTTCTCGCGGATCGTGCGTGAAAGACACAGCGCCAAGCTCAGTCGGTGCCACATGGCCTCCACCGGCCCCCACACGAGCCCAGTCTTGGCCTCGAGCAGCGCGAATGGGTACGAGTGCGTCGCGAAGAGCATGTACGTGGCCATCTCGAGCTTCTTGTGCTCTCGCATGTACCGCCACCCCCTCGCTTTCAAGAGGAAGTAGAAGCGCGAGACGAAGATGAAGGCGACGGCCGCGCCTTGGGTGACGCTGTACACTCTGTCGACCGCGTGCGAGTTGATCGAGGGAGTGATCAGCTCCGCCACGATCAGCACGAGCACGGCGAGCTCCAGCAGCGAGAACACTTCAGCCGCCACGAAGACGACGCGCACACCCGGGAGGAGCGTCTTGCGCGCCACAACTTGACTGTCAATGACGATCTGGACGAGGAGCATGATGGTGGACGCTGTCTCCGAGATGTCGTTCAGGCGGTCGGCGGTCTGACGGCTGCGGCGCCGACCGGCGAACGGGATGAGCGTCGCAAAGCCCACGAACGCGCTCGCGAGCAGCAGGAAGCCGTGGAGCTCGCGCCGGCGCTTGTAGTAGAGTGTGAACAGGTACTGGAAGAGCGAGAAGTTGATGAGCAGCGTCACGGGCATGCACACCGAGCGTGCAGCCTCATCCAGCTGTGCCTGCGTCGGCATCGCGGCGGTGGAGGCGAGTGAGCGACTGGTAAACCCGCGATTGACGGCGGTCGTCATGAGTGCGGAGTCTCCACGAATCTCCTCCAAGGACCTGAGGCGGCTAAAAATGCATGCGAACACAGAGAAGAACGTGATGGAAGCGGGATTCCCGAGCCGATCACGATCGTATCCGACTGATCTGGTGCTGAGATCGTGAGCCAAGCAAGCTCCGTCACTGAATGGAGTTGGGCGGAGACGCGTCTCACTCTTGGCTTGATTGCCGGGTATTTTCGGGCATTGAGCCGTTGGGTTGTTCGCAGCATGAGGCTCACCGTTCCGGGCGTTCGTGTCAGTGACATGAAGACTAGCGTGTTCAGCGTTGAATATGAGACTCAAGCGTGTTCAGCGTTGAATATCGCGTTGGAGACGGATCTAGTAGCCTGGCAGCGTGCTTCTCAGCGAGACTGTGGCCTTCATACGGTGTGGAGCACCAGTCTCCCGAGCTCAGGGCGTGTCGGCCATGCTGTCGTCGGTCCATGATCGTCGTTCGGAGCAGTCCAAGACGAACACAAGTGCCGTCTCTGAGTCGGTGCCTGGTTAGAGCGGACTGCATCTTCACTGAGCACCGTGGCCGCCTACTACGAGGTGCGTCATGGATTTGCTCGCTGTGCCTGGTGTACCACCAACCCTGTTGAATGACGTGAGAGAGCGCTGGCTGGCGCCTGGAACCGGGTGCACTGCCTTGGAGAAGCTCGCGCGGATGGCAAACACACTCTTGTGAGACGGACCGGACCCCGCGCGCATCTTGGCGGACGAGATCCTGCTCATAACCGCGGAGCGGACGTTTGAACCGCCCTTGTCGCCCTTGGCGTCGTACTCGCTGAATTGAGCGTCGTGACTGGTCGTCTTGCCCTTCGTATTGGAGTTGCTGAGCATGCTGCTGCGGAACTTCTCCTTGATGGTGAGCGAGATGCACATGGCCAAGGTCAGGCGATTCCAAAGCGACTGCACTGGTTCCCAGTTGAGTCCCGTCTCGGCCTCCAGGATCGTGAACGGGTATTCGTGCGTGAGGAAGAGAGTGTAGGTGAAGATCTCGAGCTTCTTGTTGTCGACCAAGTACCGCCAGCCGCGCGCGATGTACAGGTAGTAGAAGCGCGAGACGACGATGAAGAACAGCGCCAGGTCCTCGGCGATGTTGTCGATGCCGTCGATGCCGGTGAGGCCCTCGTCGGGCATGGTGACTTCGATGAAGTTGATCGCAAGCACGAAGAGCTGCACAATGGTGAGCAGTTCGGACACGAACATCATGTAGCGCAGGATGCGGATCCGCATTTTCTTGGTCACGTCGCGGCTCACAATGGTGATCTGCAAGAGGAACGTGGTGGTGGACGCCGTCTCGGACACGTCGTTGAGGTGGCCGGCGATCACCTTCTTGCCGCTGGCGAACGGGATGAGCGTCGCGAAGCCCAGCGTGGCGCACAGCAGCAGCAGGAAGCCGTGGTACTCGCGCCGGCGCTTGTAGTAGAGCGTGAGCAGGTACTGGAAGAGCGAGAAGTTGATGAGCAGCGTCACGGGCATGCAGAAGGCAATCGACGCCTCGTCGAGCTCCTCCTGCGTGATGGCCATCGCTCTGGACGTCGGCAGGCTTCAAGGCAACAAGGCGCGAGTCTGAGAATGGCCCCCACTTCGTCGGGTCAGCACACAAGGTGGCCGGGGAAGTTCGCGCGGTCAGAAACAGAAGTGCCCGCCGAACATGGCGGCGTATTTCCGGCACTTGAGGGCTGCTTGTGGTTCGATCAGTGGATGTGTGCGACACCTGAGGTGTCGAGGCTGGAAAACGAGCTGGGGTGAGGCATGGAGGACGCGCAGGGTCGGGTTTGCTGGTGCCTGTCATCGCTATGAATAGCAGCAGACAAGGACGAGGGTTGAAGTGTCCGTGGCCTGCCAATTGAGCCGATCAAGTGCTTGGCAAGAAGCACACGCGCCACCATGGGGCGAACTGTGAAAACACGGTTAGCTGTTGTATTTGCTGATGGAGCGGCATGTTCGTTGCTGCCAGAACCTTACTCTCGAACGGACCGCTTGACGCGGAACGACGTGATGGAGAGTCTGCTGCTGTTGCCGTGGGCTGTGAGCGACGGCCTGCCGCTGTTGGCGCGATTTGTCACGCTGTTAGCCGTGGGGGCGGGTCGCACCGCGTGCGACTTGAGCATGCCGAACTTGAAGGACGACACGGTCCGGTCCGTTGGCCCTTGACTCTGCGTTGTCGTGTGGCGCGTGCGGTCCTTGCTGATGATGCTACTGCGGAACTTCTCCTTGAGCGTGAGCGAGATGCACATTGCCATGGTCAGGCGGTGCCACACGGACTGCAGCGCCTCCCAGGACACGCCGGTCTCCGCTTCCAGAATGATGAACGGGTACTCGTGGGTCAGGAAGAGCGCGTACATGCTCATCTCGAGCTTCTTGTTGTCGATCAGGTACCGCCAGCCGCGCGCCATCCCCAGGAAGGCGAAGCGCGACACGAAGATGAAGACGAGCGACATGTTCTCCGCGATGTTGTCGACGCCGTCGAACGCGTGCATGTCGAGCCCTGCGACTTCGAGCACGTTGACGATCAACACGACTAGCGTGAACAGCGTGAAGAGTTCGGACGTGAACATCATGTAGCGCAGGATGGGCAGCCGCATCTTCTTGGTCACGTCGCGGCTCACGATGGTGATCTGCATGAGGAACGTCACGATGGACGCCGTCTCCGAGATGTCGTTCATGTGCCCGGCACGCTCGCCCTTGAGGCTCGCGAACGGAATGAGCGCCACGAAACCCAGCAGAGCGCACAGGAGCAGCAGGAAGCCGTGGTACTCGCGCCGGCGCTTGTAGTAGATGACGAGCAGGTACTGGAAGAGCGAGAAGTTGATGAGCAGCGTCACCGGCGCGAAGCACGCGATCGACGCCTCCTCCAGCCTCTCGCCGATGGTCGCCATCTCCGCGCTCGGCTCGGCTTTCGGCATGCACTGGCGCAGTCGGAGCACTCGCCTGGCCTCGTCACGAGAGCAGGGAAGGCCGACGTGCGTCTTGGTCAATGGCGTGTGACGGCAGTGGGTGAAGCGATGCACAGTCCGTGTCGCAATGTCCATTTTCAGCCTTGGGGCTATTTCTGGTGTGCACCATCCGCTCATGGCTCGAAGACGCTGCAACAGCATCATGTCTGACCCGGCAAATAGTTCAAGGAGTTGGCACTCGCGAGACAGCAACGATCACCTGCAGAGGGTGGTGACAGTCGAGGATACAAGGCGCTGGAGGCGAGGCAAACAGTCAGTCAACGAGATATGAATTCCATGTGCTACACACCTATGGCGCCGCTTGCATTCCCCCACCTACCCACCCCACCGCTTGGCTGCATAGCCATCGCTCCAACTCACTCACGCCCCGGTCGCCTTCGTCGCCGTATCAGACGCTCATCTTGCGCTCGCGGATGAGCGGCACGTACCAGACGGCCATGAGTTTCCGCTGCGCGAACTCGTTGCCGTTGCGCGTGATCTCGACCAGCATTTGCCCGCCGCGCGGCTCGTTCACGGGCACCACGAGCCTGCCGCCGTCCGCGAGCTGGTCCATGAGTGCTCGCGGGACCTCTTCCGCGGCCGCGCCGACGTGGATGAAGTGGAACGGCGCCTCGTTCGGCAGCCCTTCCCAGCCGTTCGCGCAGCTCAGCGACACGACGCCGCTGTCCAGCAAGTCGCCATCCCCGCCCTGCAGGTTCTTGCGCGCGAACTGCGCCAGTCCGGGCAGCAGCTCGATGCCGAACACGTGGCCGTTGCGCGCCTGCGCGAGGCGGCCAAAGCACGCCACCAAGTAACCCGACCCGGCGCCTACGTCCAGGATGCGCGGACGCTCCACGTCCTTGACCGCCGCGTAGCACAGCTCCATCGCGCAGCCGTGCTGCCAGCAGCATCGAGCGTCAGAGACGCGCAATAGCCGATCAGAGAGGGAGAAAGCAGTCAATGAGCTACCATGTGCGGGGCGGAGATGGTCTGGTTGAAGCCGATCGGATGCGGCGAGTCGGCGTAGGCGGAAAGAGCGCCGACGGGCTCCCCGTCCGGCGTTTCCATCTGCGCCATGTACTTGGCGCGGTCCGTGCGCTTCATGGCCGCCACCACTTCGTCCATCTGGATCGCGCCTGTCTTCTTCAGGTTGTCGACGAGCCCGTCATTCGTTGACGAGCTGCACGGCCAGAACGACATCTTGTTGGCGGTCTTGCTGGAGAGACCGCGGCGATAGAGTCGAGCGAGTCGCGTCTTCACGGCTGGTTGGGAGCGTAGCGAGCCGACAGACGACGGAACTCCTTGTCACGTGCCCGTTGGAGTGGAGAGCTTCTTCTGCTTGTCCTCACCCACGCGCGTTCAACACTGAAGTCGCGCTTGCCTTCGGATTCAAAAGATTCGGCAGTTGGAACATGTCGCTAACTCTCGCCTCATCCCGTATCGACACCCAAGAACACCACATTACGACGCGATGCCGCCGCGCCTCTAATGGGCCCGTGCATCGTCCAGCAGCGTCTGGAAGAGCTTGGCGAGCGCCTTCGCGGTGGGCCGCTTCTTCGCGTCGCCCTGCAGGCACTCGTCGATGGCGCCGAGCACTTTCGCCACGGCCTGCGGCGAGCACGGGGACGCGATGCTCGTGACCGACGAGGATGTCGTCGTCGTCGTGCGGAAGCTCCGGCTGTTGTTGCTCGCCTCGTCGCTAACGGTCGCGAGCACGGCGCTCTGCAGCGTGTCCATAAATTGGCGCAGCTGACCCGCGTGCTGTTTGACTGCCAGGTCAATCGCTTGCTGTTGCTGCTGCTCATATTGTCGGAGGTCCCGCGCTTTGTCTGCCGGCGAGGCGTTCTCGTCCGGTGCGGGCATCGCACTCGACGCCTGTCGTTTCTTCTCGGCGCCAGGCGCTGGGCCGATCTCGAACGACACAAACGGCTGGCACCACATCTCGAGCAGCAAGACGCCAACGCTGTACATGTCCGAGGCCCAGTACCGTGGCCTTCGCTGGGCGGTCAGGACTTCGGGGGCAAGCAGGGGAAGCGTCGGTCCTGAGTCTCTCATGCTCGTGTCGGTCTCCGCCTTCATCAAAGGCTCGCGGAAGCGCACGCCCTCTGGGTTTGCGTGCTCCAACATAACGACATCGTCCTCCTCTTCCTCGTCCGAGTTGTTGCTCCGAATGATGACGTCCTCGCCCTCAATCACAGATGTCGATGCCGACGTCGCCAACGCTTCGGGTGTCAGACGCACCCACATCCCAGAGTGCTTGCTCGTCCGCGCGTGATGCTGGAAGTCGTTGATCTTGCAGCGGAACGACTCGGTCACGAGCACATTGCGACTGCGGAGGTCGTTATGCTGGAAGCCGAGGTCGTGCGCGTACGCCAGCCCGATGCAAATGTCCAGCATCATCTGTAGTCGCGTTGTCGAGTAGTACGATGCGCTAAAAAGCGTCTGCTCACTCGGATACTCGTCCACGCCTTCTCCTGTCACTCCGCCAGCGCCAAAGGAGTTCGAGGGCGACGTCGACAATTCGAACGACGACTCCATGTCGTTCAGACCTCCTCCACCCGTGGTGTTGGCACGAGCATTCATCGCCTCCAGCTCGAGAAGGGAACTCAAATCGCCGCCCTTGACGTACTCGGAGATTACACACAGATGCTCCGGGTCGCGCCACATGGTGCCGAGTCCCCGCACGATGTTGGGGTGGCGGAAGGTCAGCATGAGCTCGATGTCGTTGATGGCCTCGGCAAGCTCTCGCACTTCAAAGCGCAGCGTCATCATCCGCTTCACGACCACTTGCGAGCCGATGTAGTCGCCCAAGAACACCTCCCCGTGGTAGTTGCGGCTCAGGATGCGATGCATGTGGAACGTCTGCCACTCGACGTCGTCCCACTCCATGGCTGCATCCAGGTCGTTGATCGGCAGCTTGAGCCGCATTTTCTGCTTGCGCAGCTCAAAGTGCTCTTGCAGCGTCTCGAGCACCATGTCCTTGGTCTCATCGGGGAAGTCGTAGATGCGCAGCGCAGCTCCATACCCGCTATTATTGTCTTCCTCGTCGATGTCGTCCAGCAGCGCGTCATGCGGCCCGATCTCGCCAAGCTGGTGCATCACGAGACCCATGCGCCACTCGTTCATGTCTTCGCGCTCCTTGAAGTTGACGCGGCGCGAGCGTTTTGTCGTCTTGGCAATCACCAGGAGCAAAAATTTGCTGCCGAAGATGAGCCCTGGGATCGAAATGCCGAACGACAGCGTGAACCAGCAGTATGTGTTGCACTGGAACGGCAGACACTCTTCGCGGTTCGGCAACAGGTCGGACGAGTACGGGCAATACTGGCAGGTGGTGGCACCGTCCTCGTCGGCGAAAGCACGCGAAGAAACCTCGTCGCATGAGCGGCACGTGTTCGTCGAGTTGTCGTGGAAAGAACCAGCCTTGCACTGGATGCAACCGTACAGCGTGAGGTTCGCCGCTGCGAGTGACGACGAAACCGAGGACATTGGCATCTGCTCGAACACGCTGCCGTTCGGACAGCTCGCGTATGTGCCGTTGTCGTACGCCCAGCCGACGCCGGGGTTATCTGTGAGCGATCTGGGTGGCAGGCGTGAACGTAATGGTGAGCGAGTGACGGCAAACGAAGCGATTCGACCCGAGAGGAAACGTACACGTTGGTGAGGAGGCGCTCCAGCAGAGGAACGAACGTTGTGCGAGGAATGGAAGAGATGAAGTTGTTGTCGAAGTGGCTGTGACCATGCACCAAGTTGTTGCACGTGTCACAAACGGCGAGTAAATGGAGGAATGACTTGAGGCACGTACATGACTTCGATCGATGACAAGATCGGGGTGAACACAGTCGGCGTGAAATTCCGCAGTTGATTCGAGCTCAAGTCGCTAGACGCATACGATGACCAACCAAACCAGTGCACTCGTTAGAATGCTGATTCACAAGCAAGCACAGAGCACCCGCACCCGTTGACTTACAGCACGACGAGTTCAGGGTACGGCTTTAGATCGTCGTTCGTTTCGATCGACCACAGGATGTTGTTGCTCAAGTTGCTGCAAGACATTCAAGAACAACGAACGGTGAGCAACAGCACATTATCCGATCCGACGGCAGTCGAGCTATAGAGACCACGCAGCTGACGTACAGGTAACGAAGCCTGGGGGCTTGGAACGAGGCGGGCAGGTCTGGCAGCAAGTCCATACGGTTATCCTGCAGCTCGAGCCCGATGAGGTTCTTTGGGAACTCCGAGACGGTCAATCGGTGGATGCTGTTGCTGCCGAGCAGGAGGTATTCGAGGTTGTCAAGGCCGTCGAATGCGTCCGCATCAACCATGGATATCACATTGTCGCTCAAGTCTCTGCAGCATCACGACACGGCTGTGAATATTAACCAATGGACCAAATTTGAGAGCATGAGTCGATGCGTACAGCCTCTTGAGCTGCGTCATGCCGGAGAACGCCTCCGAGTTGACCGTGAAGATGGCGTTCGAGGCGAGGCGCAGCTCGTTGACCTCTGAGGCGCCGGCGAACGCGTTGGCGTCGATCTCCACGATCAGGTTCCAGTCGAACGAGCTGCTCCATCAACACCAACGCGTCAGCAACTGATGAACATCACCACGAGAGTGTCCATGCGTCGCTCGCTGCCGACGCAGTGAAGTACTCACATGTATCCCTCGGCCACAACGTTTTGGACGCCCGACGGGACGGTGGTGAGTTGGTTGCGCGACAGGTCCAGCGCCTTCCAGGACGACGACAGCGCGAGCAGCGAGCTCGGGACGGTCGCAATGCTATTGTTGCTGAGGTCGAGCGTGTGCAGCTTTGACAGGTTGTAGAAGGTGTCGGCGTATAGCACCTTGACGGATCCGTTCGCCATGTAGCTGTCCCATTGATCGTTAGAGTAATGCATAGTCAACCATTCACAGCATCAGCGCGCGTACATCGCCTCGAGGTTCGGGCAGCTAGCTACCAGCCCAGCCGGGAGTGTCGTTAGCTTCGTGCTCGAGCATCTACAGCGGGCGTAGTATAGCGAGCGGCAGTGTTAGATGGCAGGAGGCAGGGCAACCGCGAACAGTGATCGGCGCCGACCTGATTTCCTGGAGGAGCGGCAGGTCTGCGAAAGAGGACGCCTCTAGCGTCGTGAGCGGGTTGTCCGACAGGTCGCTGTCACCACCACGAGGTCGCGGCGTTAGTACCGGCGAGCGACGCCGTTGGAGCGGAGGGACTGCGGGGTTACATGACGGTGGCGGCGGTCATTGCGCTGATCAGCTCGGCCGGGACGCTGGCGAGCGAGTTGTTCTGCAGGTACAGCGCCGACTCGGCGGCCAGGGCGTCGGCATCCACCTCGACGGAGGACGCGTTGCCCTCGAAGGAGAAGGACAAGCCGTCGCTGCTGACCGAGACGCTCGTCAGCTGCGAGCCCGACAGGTCCAGGCTGCGGGCAGAATGGGAGCGTTAGACGCCGCCGATCGCCGCGAAAAACACATGGGGAGATAGAGGACGGCGCGTACCATGCGGACGGACGGAGAGCCGCGAGCAGCGCGGCCGCCAGGCGCAGCGAGCGGCGCGCGAACGGCGGCATGCGGCCAGGCGACTCGACCTTTCTCGGCCTGCTTTTCTGCGTTGCGGTGTGGTTACCAGTTCGATGGCGGAAACGGTGGGGAAATTACTGGTTATGATCATGACTCCAATAATATTTACGGGTTACGCGGTTGAAGTTTGGTGCATCACTTCGCTAGGTACTGATATAGAGCAGGAAATTATGCATCAGTTCTAAGAGGTCGAGCGCAAACTGAACCAATTTGCGCGGGATACTTTATTCAAGTCAATGCCAGTTACTCGACCGCCGAGGCCGGCAGGTGAAGTGGTTGCTCCCTCCCATCAATCACCACTCTTCAATTCGCCGGCGACTACCAAGACGCAAGCCTCTCCTCGCTCCCCAAGCATCACCATCCTCAAGACGCCATGCAGCTCGCTCGCTCGGTCGCAGTGGTCACTGGCGCGGCTGGCGGACTTGGCAAGGCGTTCGCGCAGCGCGTGCTGGCCGGCAACGGCAAAGTCCTCATCACGGACGTGACCAAGCAGCAGCTGGAGGCCACGACGCGCGAGCTGCAGAGCGCGTTTGGAAAAGAGAACGTGTCGTTTGCGGTGCAGGATGTGACCGACAGCGAGAGCTTCAGCGACGTGTTCGCGCAGGCGGCCGACTACTTCAAGAACCCGCTCAACCTGGTCGTGAACAACGCCGGCATCGGTGGCAAGCCCAGCTTCTACGAGGACGGCGCGCCGCGCGACTGGGAAGTTCCGGTCGACATCACGCTCAAGGGCGTCATGCGCGGCACGCAGGTCGGGGTCGACTACTTCAAGAAGAACCTGCCCGCTGGCCAGGAGGGTGTCATCGTCAACATCTCCAGCATCCTCGGGCTGTTCCCGATCGAGTCGTACCCGCAGTACTCGGCGTCCAAGTGGGGCGTGGTCGGCTTCACGCGCTCGGTCGGTCCTCTCCTGAAGAGGGAGCACAACGTGCGCGTGGTGGCCATGTCGCCTGGCTTCATCGCGACGGAGGCCGGCCTCGCCGCTGAGCAGGCGATGCCCGACGTCATCGCGTACTACCGCGGCATGATCCCTGTCGACACTGTCGCGGACGCGTTTGTGGAGCTCGTGAACGACGAGAGCAACGCCGGCAAGGTCATGGAGGTGTGGAAGGACAAGCGCGGCTACACCAAGTTCCGCGAGCTCAGCGAGGTGTAACCGAGCGTCGAGTGTTGAGCCGACGCGTCCGCGAGCCCGTATACAAAGTTAAACACGCCTTGGTGCAGTCGTCGTGCCGCTAATACGTTCGCCACGGGTCCATCACGTGCCAGAGACCAATCTTCGCACGCGAAATCCCTGATGAGTGGCAGTCAAGTTCAACCGCCTCAGTGCGTCATTGAATGCATCAAATGTCAGAGGTCACTACAGTGGTATGGTGTACCCTCTTGGGTTACGGGGTACCCTCCTGGTTTACGCTGATAGGTGCCAACTCGGAAGTATTAGTTCACCTCAAGCCAAGTGCTCAGCCGCCGCTCGTCCTGCCCGCCGCGCCATGTTCCTCCAGCCGCGGGTCGCGCAGACCGAGCTGCACGGCTACGCGGTACGTGTCACCTTCTCTGGTGCCTGCTCTAATGCCTCGCCTCGTGCTTCTCCAGCTCCTGACGGCGCGGTGGTTGGTCGTGGCTTGGACAGGTGGAGTTCAGCCCGTTCGTGGACAACCTCGTGGCCGTGGGCACGGCGCAGTACTTCGGCATCATCGGCAATGGGCGCCAGCACGTGTACGAGCTGCTGCCATCCGGCGGCCTGGCCCCGGTGCGTGGATGTGGGCAGTCTCATGGGAGGAGGCGCGCGGGTTACTGACGGGTCACATCCACTGTCCGATCGTGTATGCTGTCCAGGTGCGCGCGTTCGACACGGCCGAGGGCGTGTACGACTGCGCGTGGAGCGAGAACCACGCGCAGCAGCTCGTAAGCTCATGCGCGAACGGGGCGCTCAAGCTGTGGCACCTGCAGACGCGCGACCAGTTCCCCGTCCAGAGCTTCCACGAGCACCAGCAGGAAGTCTCGGGCGTCAACTGGAACCTCGTGGCCAAGGATTCGTTCGTGTCGGTGTCGTGGGACGGCACGCTCAAGATCTGGCGGCCCGAGGTGCCGCGTTCGCTGCTGACGCTCGCCGAGCACGCCGGGCCAGTGTACAACGCCGTGTGGAACACGCAGAACGCGTCGCTGGTCGCCTCGTGCTCGGGCGACCGCTCCATCAAGGTCTGGGACCTCAACGCCGGGCGCTCCGTCAACACGATCCCGAACGCGCACGGCAACGAGGTGCTGGCGCTCGACTGGAACAAATACAACCAGTTCGAGGTCGTCTCGGGCTCCTCGGACTGCAGCATCAAAGTCTGGGTGCGTACTTAGTAGCGGACTGGTGCTCTGCTTGTCGTGGATGGCATGGTGGGGACGCAAGTCTGACACTCTGGTGTGGTGCAGGACCTGCGCAATCCGTCGCGGGAGGTGCGCACGCTGCCCGGCCACAGCTACGCCGTGCGGCGCATCAAGTGCTCGCCGCACGACCCAGACGTGATCGCGAGCGTGTCGTACGACATGTCGGTGGGCGTATGGAACACCAAGTCGCCGTACCCCCGGCTCCAGAACGCGACCCACCACCGCGAGTTCGTCTTCGGCATCGACTTCAGCCTGTTCGTCGACGGACTGCTCGCGTCGTGCTCGTGGGACCGACAGGTCGCCGTCTGGAACTACTTCGGCGGTCCGCCGCCCGCGACCGCACCCATGCCTGCACCTATGCGTTAAGTTCGGTTTCATTTGCTCATGATCACTAAAACCGAACTTAGTTGTAGAACCTGTTTGTGAAGGAAATTCCCCAAAAGACCAAACGTGGAAAATGGAGAGCGCGACGGCCAAGAAGCCCGGCATTTGGACGCAGCACGTCGACCCCAGCACTGGCGTACGTGTGTGCGGGCAGCAGGCCGTGATACTCTCTTGTCTGCAGACCCGTGGAGGTCTATAATGTCCTGATCTGCGCACTGTACCCGTTGCTATGCGTCTCTGTTTACAGCGCGCGTTCTATTTCAACATGGCGCTCGGCCGCAGCTTCTGGGAGGTGCCGGACGACGTCAAGACGCAAGTGCAGCAACCACTGGTGGACGAACTACGTCTGTGGGACCCGCAGGGCATGGACGCCAAGTATGGCGCGGACCCGGCGCAGCAGGAAGAGCTGAAGCGGCGGAGGGAGGAGGCGATCGCGTCCGCCAAGTCGCGGGCGGGCGAGCTAGAGACGTCGTCGGGGACGGCGCTGACGCTCCAGGAGCGCATGGCGCTGGCTGCGCAGCGGAAACGGGAGGAAGAGATCGCGGCCAGGAAGGCGGCGGACCAGGAGGCCGGGGACAAGCTGGGCGACGCCGGCGCGCAGTCGAACGAGTACTTGGCGATGGTGCGCCAGCTGGAGCACGTGGACCGCGACACGGACACGAGCGGCGGCAAGTGGCTCGTGCGGTGAGCGGCCCTCGCTGGGGGATGATGCCTCGCCAAGACGGCCGTGCTGCCTCCATTAATAATTATATACGCGGCAGTCGCTGCTTGTCCCTAGTATACCGCGCCTTGGCGACGAGAGCCGCGCCGGCTCGTGTTTCTAGCGGCGGCGTCCGCCCACCTGCCCGCGTCAACCCGCCTCGCGCCTAATGAGCGCTTGGGGCCGCCCGCCGCGCCTCAGAGCGCCTGCCGCTTCTGTCCACGCCAGCGCCACCGTCAGTCCATAAGTATCTACGTATCTAGTAGCGAGGGCGGGAGGAGACGTACGCGCTTGTACTGGGCGTACCGCTCCTCGAACGAGAGGGACTTGCGCGCGTCAGGCTTGTGCGCGTGCGGCTTGAGGTCGAAAAGCTCCTGCACGAAGGGCATCTTGGCCAGCACGCACTTCCACACGAGGATCCAGCCGACCGAAAGCGTCACCAGCACGATGCACACGGCGCCTGCCAGGTACGTCAGCGTCACGATCGCCTCCTCCGCGCTGTTCATGCCGGTCCGAGGTGCTCGTGCTTGCTTCGGCTTTTCTTCCTGGCTTCTCGGTTGTGTTATTCCGTCGAAAGCACACCGAGTCGAACTTTACGAGCGTATCCGCACTTTGCTTACTAAGTTCGATTCCATCTGAAACAAGTGCGCAGTCGTGAGGGTTGACAGCCATGACCATTGCACGGCATGACGCATGGCGTCTCGTGCTCGAGCTCGTCCTGTGAGAGCAGCAGCGCGATTAGACAGCTCGGCGACCCGCGATGAAGCTATTCTATTGCTTTTATACACAGCCGCGGGGAGTGCGGCCGTCTAAAACTGCAGCCGCCGCCGCGGGCGGCCTCGCCCTGCAAGCTGGATCGCCCGGGAGTGGCGTAGGTGCTGGCGGCACGTGGTCGCGAACAGCACGCGAGCGCACTTGGTCGGCCTCCGCGCAGTTGTGCTATTGTCCACACTGGCGCCTGCCTTGCGCGCACTCCTGCGCTCCTCCCGCTCGACTTGCTGTCGCTGACGCTTGGCGGCGCGCTCGCGCTCCAGCACTTCTTGCTCGCGCTGCAGCTCCCGCTTGGTCTTGCGGAATACAAGCGGCTTGGCGGCGACCGATGGCTCCGGCGCCTTGGCCATCTTGACAAGCGTCGGCGTCGGCGAGCGCACACGCGGCATGGCGGCGAGGAGGCGCTCGCATCGCTCGCGGTGCTCGAGCGCCGCCATCGCCTCGTGCAACCCGCGACCGCGCTGCACGAGCCCCGCGATGGCGCCGCGCGGCCTCCGCGGAGCTACCTTGGACCGCTTCTCCTCTGCCATTCCCCCAATCGTCCGCAAGTGACCTCGCGACTCAAGAGAGTGGTGACGGTGACGTCCTGCCATGAACAGACCGCAATCAGCTCATGCATGTTGGGGAGGAACAGTCGCGACAGCACAATAGCAAATGCACCTGATGAGGTCCCAACCAGCAGGCGAGCGCCTCGGACTGGAGGATGCGGACAGCGGGGAGACCAGCGCGCGAGACGCCCGTTTCCACTCTGACCGCGTCAATTGCCGTCGCAGATCCCCACACCAGCAGCATTGCCGCTGGCATTCTTTTTGACTTTTTGAACCGCGCACGCGCTAAGTACGGAAGTTTTTGAATTTCGAACGCCTGATTGACAGATAAACGAACTTTACTCCTCACTGCGAACTTGCGTCAGTGTGCCAGTGCGAACCTACCGCGCTCCCCTCGTTCCCTCGCTCCCCCTTCGTGTCAACGTGGCCTTCCAGGAAGAACTCGATCCCGGATCGACAGGGCGGCAGGCAGGCAGGCAGGCAGCGACGTGGCAACCATGGAGGCGCTGCAGGACAAGCGCGTCGAGTTCTTCTCGATGGAGAACATGCGCAAGAACGAGGCGGCCGTCGAGTACGTGCACACGTCCATGTGCGTGCTGGCGGGCTGCATCGCGGGCATCGTGGGCATGACGGGGCTCTCAGGCTTCGCCTTCCTGGCCGCGGCCTACGTCGTCTCGGCCATCTCGGTCTGGGTCTTCAAGCTCGGCATGGACGTCAAGGTCTACTTCAACACGAGCGCGCTGTCCTTCATCTTCTCGGGCGTGCTCTCCCAGGCGCTGTCCTTCATCCTCTTCTGGACGCTCGCCTACGGCCTCGTGCATATTTATTGACCGACCACGGGGGAGAAAGCGGACACCAACCACACCGTCAGGCAACGGACGGCAGCGGCGGGAAAGCGGGGACCAAGCGCATCTGCGTGGGAGGATGATGCAAGAGCTGGAGAGGTGGTGGACTGATAAAGAAAGATAGATAAACACGACGCATTCATGGCAAACAACGCTCGATCGATCTCTTGTCCGCTGCCGAGCCTTTAATTACTGGCCGCCCTGCTGCTGCGCAGCGCGGAGCTTCTGCTGCATGACCATGAGGACTGCCTCGAGCATGTTGCGCTTGTTCTCGAGCACGTCCTTGAGCGAGTCCGTGTTGGTCTGCAGGAACTCGACCTTGCGGTCCATGAAGGCCTTGGCGTTCGCCACCGAGTGCTGCACGAAGTAGCCCGTGCCGATGTCCACGAGCACCTCGTCCACGTCCGCGAGCGAGCCCGGCACGAACATGGACGACGTGAGCGGCACGAGCACCTGCTTGTCCTTGTTCTTGCTCGACAGCGTCTGCAGCGCCTCCTTGGACTCGGCGAAGCGCGCCTGCGCCTCCCGCAGGCCGCCGAAGGACGCCGTCAGTTGCTGTAGCTCCTGCTCCAGCTGCGACTTGAGCGTGTTCAGCTGGTCCAGCGGCAGGTCCACGATGCTGATCTCCTGCTGCTGCTGCTGCTGCTGTGCGTCCGCCATCGTGCACGCGTCGGCCGTCAAGCTCTCAAGCTCACTTCCTCAGTATCGGGCTCTCCCTTTGGCTTTCGAGGAGCTCTTGGTGGAGATCGCGAGCATCCGGAAACGGTGTGCGCCACCCTAATCAAACCAATTTCGACCAATCAATGAGACAGCAGGTATATATTTGACCAATCAATGATATCTGAAAAATTCCAGAGCACCTCGGCAACCGCAACCAGGCATGCCTGCCTCACTCGGAGCTGCTGTCGCCCTCATCATCCACATCGAGGAAGTTCCAGAGCCGCATGGCGACCTCAGCGGCCTGCTGTCGCCGCTCCTCGTCCGTGAGCGCCTGCCCCTGCTCCCGCACGCGCCGCACCTGGTCGATCAGCGCGCTGAACTGCGCCATGTCGACGTCGTCGTCCTCCTCCTCCCGTCCGGCGGCGCTGCGGTTCTCAGCGCGCTGATTGTCTGCTGAAGGCGCTGGCGTAGCACTCTCATCCGCCTTCTCCGTGATCTCCAACGCCCGAAGCAATGTCTGCAGTCGCGCGTCGCTGTTGTCCTCGTCCGCTTCGTCCTCTGCTTGGTTCCCGCTCGCGGCGGTGATCTCGTCGATATCGCTAGCCGACTCCGCCTTCGCCGCCGACGGTAAGACCACCTTGGCGCTTGGAGGCGGGCCGCGCACCATGGACTTCCACATGTTGCACTGCAGTGCCTCCAGCACGCGGTCGATGCCGTGCGTCTCGTCGTCTCCATCTTGGTTCCCGTCCTCGTCCAGACTGACGAACTCGAACGTGTTGTCCTGGCACCAGTCGCCCAGATGCGCACGGTCGATCGGCTGCAGCTTCTTGGAGACGCTCACCGCGTCCGGCCGCGTATCGCCCACCAGCAGGCAGACGTCGAACTGCTCCGTCTCGGCCAGACGCTCCAGCAGCCCGCGCACGTGGACGAAGCTCTCACGGTCGCCGGGGTTCACCACACACAGCACCGCCTCGTACTCATGGAGGTCGTGCGCCAGCTCCGCCACCGGCTCGTTGTCGCAGACCGCGTGCGCGTGCGCCTCGACCTCGGCCGAGTAGTACTTGGTGCGCAGCGTCAGCTTCTGGACGCCTGCCGCGTCGCCCGAAGCAGCGGCCAACGCGGCTCCGTCCCCACACAGCTCGCAGAGCTTTTCCAGGACATGCTGTGCGCCGGACGCGTCCGCGCTGAGCACCAGGAGCCGGGAAACCTCCGCGCCGCTTGACGCCATCCCCCCTCCGGTCTGCGCGCAATGCGCTTGTTCGCGTTGTGGCTTCGGCAGAGGTGTGGAGTGGGTCAAATAGCGTTCGACACATCATTTTCTCGCAAAATGATGTAAAGTAGGACGAATACACTGGTTTTGATAGATAACTAGGACCCTGAAGAGGGGAGGCGTGACCTTTCGTGTCCAGGCACCGATCCAATTGCGCGAACAACTGCTCCGCCGGGTGCGACTGGTTGCTGCATGGAGCCTTGTTCGCTTCCCTGCTGTCTTCATCCATGACGCGGCTGTTCTCCGAGGAGGAGGTGGCGAAGCACAACTCGGCGTTCAACTGCTGGCTCGTGCTCGGCTCCCACGGGGCCAAGAAGGTCTATGACATCACTGCGTTTCTGGAGGACCATCCGGGCGGACCCGAGGTGCTGCTCGACCTCGCTGGGCAGGATGCAGAGGATGAGTTCCAGGTTCGTGTCCACTACCAGCGACTGCATTTCGTTGTAGGCTCGCGGAACTGACCGCCATAGCGTGATGGCTGCAGGACGTTGGCCACTCCAAGGCGGCTCGCGCCATGATCGAGGACCTGTACATTGGCGACCTCAAGGAAGACGGAGAGCAGCGCGCGATCAGCGAGGCCAACAAGATCAGTCGCCGCTCGCTGCTGACCCACCCGGAGCTGATCCAGCGCTCCGGAAAGCTTGCGTCCTCGCACACGTGGACATCAGCGACCACCACCGCCTCTATCATCGTTGTCACCATCGGCTTCTTGCTGATCTGGGCATATCCATCCGACTGCAACGCGGCGTGGGAAGCCATCCTGGAGCTCTGGACATCCTGGACACCACCACGTCCAGACTTCACTTGATGTGCGCCACAGTAAACGAATTCAACCAGTAGAATACCGGTAAGCGAAACACGATACCAGTTTGACCAGTGTTATGCCGGTATCGTCAGCTGACTTGGACCACCAGGGACCAGTGGTTCCACAAAGGTGGTCCACACGACAAATCGCCGATGATGGCTTGTGCAGTCTCACTTCGTCACTTGCTTCGCTGTGTGAACTGTATCGCTTTGCATATCCATCCGACTCGACTGCACCTCACAGAAGTCCGCCGCGCTTCCTCCATGCGCGACGCTCTTTACAATTTTCCGGTGCACATACAAACGCTGCTCGCCTGCTTTCATGTCGACACTCCTACTCCGTGGTCGATGTGCAACACTAGCGAGCCAACATCCCCAACAAACACACAGTCGCTGCATGTTCGTTCGTCCCATGGCATTCTCGTCGTGGTTCCGTTGGTTCAGCCGTGCCGATCAACAAAAAAGCATATCATCAGAAAATCGTACTTAGTCGAATGTGATGTTCGCCACATGAATCGCACTTAAGATCACCCATTCGGTCCATCGCACTTCGGCTAGCATGATGTATACCACACAAAACGAACTTAGCACGGCAACCTCCGCGCACTTTGCATATTTATGACGGTCACCTCTGCGCCTCACAATCCGCTCCTCTGGCCAGAAGCTGCGCAGCATGGCGGCCATGCGGCGCGGTCTCTCGCTCGTGCGCGCGCTTGGCGGGCGCTCGGCGGCCTCTCACCACCACCAGCAGCGCGTGCTGCCCGCGTCTCTGCTGCTGGGCGGCCCGGCGCGCAGGAGCATCGCGACGACGTCGGACCTTGGCGAGGCGGAGGCGAGTCCCTCGGCGCACATCCACGGCCACGTGCAGGCGCGGCTGGACTACCGCAAGCTGGTGGGCAACGTGGACGCGGCGGTGGAGAACTGCCGCAAGCGCTTCAACGACGCCGACCCGCGGCTCGTGGCCGAGCTGTACCAGCGGCAGGCTGGGCTCACGCACGAGGCGAACCAGCTGCGCGCCGAGCGCAACGCGCACGCCAAGCAGCTCGGGCAGGCCGCGGCCAGGAAGAAGGACGACGCGCAGGCCTTTGAGGCGCTGCGCGCGCACGGGCAGCAGCTCAAGCAGCAGATTGCGGCGATCGAGGACGAGCTCGAGGCGGTGCGCGCGCAGCTGGAGCTCGAGGCGCTCAAGATCCCGAACGACACGCACCCGGACGCGCCGATCGGCGACGAGGACGCGTCCGTCGTCGTGTCGGCGCACGGCGACAAGCCGCTGTTCGACGGGTTCGAGCCCAAGGACCACTTCGACCTCATGACGGACCTGCGGCTGCTCGACATGTCGGCGGCCGCCAAGATCGCCGGTTCCAAGTTCATGATGCTCTGCAACGAAGGCGCCATGCTCGAGCTCGCGCTGGTGCACTGGACGCTCTCCAAGCTGCGCGCGCGCGGGTTCACGGTGCTCTTCCCGCCGGACGTGGCGCACTACAAGATGGTGGAGGGCTGCGGCTTCCAGCCGCGCGGCGAGGCCACGCAGATCTACTCGCTCGCCAACTCGGACCTGTGCCTGGCCGCCACGTCCGAGATCTCGCTCGCGAGTCTGCACAGCAACGAGATCCTCGACTCGCGCGACCTGCCGATGCGCCTCGCGGGCTTCAGCCACTGCTTCCGCACCGAGATCGGCCACGGCGGCAAGCAGACGCGCGGCATCTACCGCATCCACCAATTCTCCAAGGTCGAGATGTTCGGCTTCGCCGCCGACATGACGCAGGCCGAGCGCTTCTTCCACGAGATGGTCGACATCCAGCGCGAGCTCTGCTCGGAGCTTGGGCTGCACTTCCAGGTCGTCGACATGGCCTCCGGTGACCTCGGCGCGCCCGCGTACCGCAAGTTCGACGTGCTCGCGTGGATGCCCGGCCGCCAGGAGTACGGCGAAGTGGCCAGCATCTCCATGTGCACGGACTACCAAGCGCGCCGCCTCAACATCCGCCACCGCCCGAGCAAGGACGAGCCGACCGCGTTCGCGCACACGCTGAACGGCACCGCCTGCGCCGTGCCGCGCCTCATCATCAGCCTGCTCGAGACGCACCAGCAGGCGGACGGCTCGGTTGTCATCCCCGAGGTGCTTCGCCCATACATGGGCATGCAGGAGGTCATCAAGCCGCAGGCATAGGACACGTTGGATGGGAGGGACTTCGTAGCAGTAGACGACCCGTGTGCGCGTCCAGTATCTTCTCTGTGACATACAATGATGGACAAGCACGCAACTTGTCAATCCGCAGCCCGGCGCGTACTCACATGACCTTGCCACTGGCCGGCGGCCGATCTGCATTGGACGGACCGTCACCTCTACTGATGGCAAGATACTACAGCAGTCGTCTACTTGACGCGTCCCAGCTCCTGTCGTCGGCGTTTCCTCTGCTGGGCACCCTCAGTGCCGGCAGCACGGATGGCGACGAGACCGGCTGCCCACTCCGCCACTGAAATGGGTTCGAATCGTCCCGAGACGCTGAGCACGAACACGTGGGTCGACGTCGCGGCTGCGATGACGCCCGACAGCTCGCACTCCATCCTGCCGTCGGGCACATCGAAGCTGTCGGCGATTTCAGAGGCGTCGGCTTCCTGATTGCGATCTCCATCGGCTGATGTGATCGATGCGAGCGGACGTCGTCGGTACACCGCGACTTCCTGTCCTTCGCACAGCATCTGCGGGTTGACGCGCAGTCTCGCGGAGGTCGGCGGCCTTGAAAAGGGTACCTGCAGATCAGTGTTGGTCTTCTTTGGTGCTGAATCGATTGCTTGGGTCGCTGACGGCGTCCTCTTCAGGCTTCGAGGCGTCGTCACTCGTCGCCGTCTACTGTGAGCAGTCGCTGGTGCTCTCCCTTCGACCGACTTGTCTCCTGAACGCGCTTGGTCACTAGAGCTTCTCCGACCCTCACGGAGGCTGCTACGGCTCTTGCCATGATGCGGCACGGTGTGCTGGATGGCAAGCAAGTCGGCGTCCACGTCCGCCTCGGTCAGCTTCTGGTCCAGCGGCGCAAACACTCGCGGACGCGCCAGCAACGCGTCGAGCCGCTTCTTCTCCTCGTACCGCACGCGCTGCGCCAGGTCTGCGGGCGACATGTCCATCACTGCGTCGTCCGCGTCGCTATCCTGCATGCCGTCGGCGTCGGACGACGGCAGCGGGAACGACGCACCGTCGTAGTAGTACCAGTTGTCCGCTCCCGTGTCACTCCGTGCCGTTGGTACCAACGTAGAAGGCGCCAACAGCGGCGGAGACAACAGCCCAGCGTTCGAAGCGGTCGCTGGTCCGCTGGATGGCTCACCGTACGAAGAAGAGGCCGAGGAGGGCGGCGGCCGCACCCCGCGTCGCCGGCGACTGCTCACGGCCACGCCCGCCTTGGCGTTCTGGAGGCGCTGCATCTCCCGCGCCAGCTCGTCGTCCATCGCTCGTTGCAGCCGCGCGCACCGCGCCGCGTACCGCTCTCTGGCGCGCTCGCACGCGTGCTCGAAGACGGCGCGCGCGCGGCGCTGGCTCATGGCGTGATTGGCGTACGCCTGCGCCACGCTGCGCTCCTTGCGCGCCGTCAGCCGCTCGCAGCCGAGCACGAGGTCGTGGTCCGTCTCGTCCCTCTCCAGCCGCGCCACGCGCTCACGCAGCGCGCAGATCTGCTCGTCGAGCGACGCGGCGTCCACGGTCGCCACCGTCAACGACTCGTCGTCGTAGTCGCTCGAACCGCCGCTGCTACTGCTGTGCTCGTCGTTCGAGGACGCGGGTGGCACCGTCCTGGAGCTGGAGAACCGCGCCACCTCGCTGTGCATGCGGTCACCCGCGAACAGCCGGCGCGCGGCTCGCACGGCGGCGTCCGACGCGGCGCCGGCCGCCATCTCCGGCCCGCGTCGGCGTCTTGCCGCCTTGTTGTTTTGTGTCTGTTCCAAACGTCCGTGACGTTCAGATGTTCCAACGTGTAAAAATGGCCCAAACCCAGAGATCCTGCACGTCAAGAACAGTGTATACGTTGGAACTACCCTCACGCATACACATTCGAAATGAAAATGAAACCTGTACCGTAAACGATCACGGTACCCCACGTACAGCTCCACTATTTCGTACCTACGGAATAAAATCGGGCTGATTTAGCGCCAAAGCCGTTTTTACGTTCACGGCGCCAGCACACGTAACCAATGAAGCGACGTGATTGGTGAATAACGAAAAAAACGGCCGTATATTTCTCGCGCGCACGGTGCCCGCCGCGCGCGGACCAAAATGGTCCGGCCCGGACCAAAATGGGCGGCGCCGCGCTGCTCGGATCATCGGCGTGCCGCTGCCTGCGGATCACTTGGGCGTGCGCAGGGCGTGCTGGAAGCACGCGCGCAGCTTGGCAAACTCGCGGTCGCACGCGCCGCGGTCCACCTTGCCGCGGATGTCGGCCACGCACGCGCCGTAGACGTGGATCTGCCGCGCGCCATTCATTCACGCCCGTCGTTAGCTCGAAGGCGGTCGAGGCGGCAGGGGAGCAGCGAACGCACGTCCTGGGGGCACTCGGCCATCATCTGCGAGAAGACGTTCTTCATGCGCACGGGCGCCTTCTTGGCCGTCGGCGGCGCGGCGGGCGGCATCTCGTCCAGGTTCCCGGTCTCACGGACGCAATGTGCGCGTGGTGGCTGCTTCCCCCACACGCTGCAAATCCAAGAATGGGCCGACCAAAAATGTGCGCGCCTCCACCAAGTCGCGCTTGACACGGCCCCATTCTGGTCCGCGTCGACCCATTTCCCGCCTTTCAATGCCCTTTCTTCTTAGTCGCCCATGCCGCCGCCGCCCATGTCCGCAACTGAGTTGCAGAGGAGAAGACGACACCTCGGGACCAATTGACGTGCTCCTAACGCCTTGGGCTCGTCATCTCGGCGCCTCCAGCTTCGAGGCGGGTCCGAGCCACGATGCCACGGACGTTTGCTCTCCTCTTGGCTCTGATAGTGATGGCGACGGCGCGTGCAGCCGTGGTGGCGACGCCGGACCCGAAGAACTGGTGGGCGGTGGACCGGCCAGCTGGGTATGAGAACCGCTTCGCCAGGATACCGGATGGACGCGTGGAGTTCGCGAACGCGTCCAGGGAAATGCAGCAGCACCGGAGCCGGGGAACGAGCAACGCGCTGCAGATGTGGCGGCTGTCGAAGAACGGCTCGCGCACCTTGAAGACGGTGCAGAGCCTCGTGCGAGACGTCGAGATGGGGAAGGTCGCGGCAGGCAGGACGCGGCTGGCGGACGGGCACACGAAGAAGGTGGCCAACCCGACGAACGTCGGCAAGGGCATGCTCGACCAACTCAAGAAGTCGCCCTTGATCATGGAGGCGGCCGCGGCCGCGGTCAAGGGGGTCCTGGGCCTCGTCAAGCGCAAGTACACGAACTACATCGAAGGCGAGGTCCGCAAGATCGTGCCGCCCAAGTACTCGGCCATGGAGCTGCACAAGATGTTCATGGAGCAGTACAACCTCTCGCGGCCCAAATTCACCGCCGCCGACTACAACGAAGCCACGCGCGAGAAGAACGTCAAGCCGTACGCGTGGGTCGGCGACCGGCGTCGCCTGTTCTTCAAGATCTACAGCACGCGCTTCCAGCCGTTCCGAGACTACGGCAACGAGTACTACACGCCCGACGACGACTTGCCCGAGCCGACAGTGCCTGCGCCAAGCTACCCGTGGCGATGGAGCGAGCACCTCGCGGTCGCTCGGGAAATCGCACTGGGCGTCATCACCACGCGAGAAGGCACCGCGAGGACGAAGCGGGAAGAGATCGACGATGGAGAGGGAGACAAGTTTGAGCTACCCACGACGCTGCTCCCGCCGAGTCTGCAAGCGCAGAAGGACGAAGAGGACAAGCTACAAGCGCACCTCAAGCGCTTGGGCACCGACAACGCCTACTTCAGGAAGACAATGCGCGAACAACGTGAACAACGCCGTAAAGATGGAGGCGAGGACAGCAGCCTCCCGCTTCGTCGGAGGCTGCGTCAGACGGCAAATGACTCCAATGTCGTCGGTGACGATATGGGGGCGGTGGCCACCTCGCCCGGTTCGGACGACTCGGACAACTCGCTCGACGACAATGAAGCGTTCATTGACGAGCAGACACTCGACACGATGGAGCGCGTGACGGTACTGCTCAACCAGTTCCACTTCAGCTCGGGCATCCCGCGCTTCGTCATGCAGAAGAACGACTCGCGCCGCTTGTTCCCGTCGTTCGAGGCGTACCAGCGCAACGTGTCGAGGTACCTCAGGAGCGCTCTGCGGGACCAACAAGGCGAAGATCCCCACGAAGTCGAACTCGTGAAGGGCGAGAAGAACCCCGAGGCGGTGGATGAATTCGTGGAGAGTGAGAAGGAACCCGAGGCGGAGGACGAGATCGTGAAGACTCCGATGTATCACACCGATGACGGTAAGCACCTATTCCGGCGGCATCTAGTTGAAGGCACTTCCTCCGTCGTGCACACTGAGTCGCAAGACACGTCCAAGTACTCCTTTGAAGGTGACGACACCATCTACTCGGCGCTGCTTGACTTCTACGCATACCCAGCCGTCGACAAGGAGCTGCTGGTCGTCGACGACGACGACATGCTCGAGGCGGGCTTCTCTTCACTCGGAGCGATCCCCGAATGCAAGCTGCTTGAGCCGTGCCGCATGCAATCGGGGGTAACGGTGTACACGCCGCTGCTGTCCAACCTGTCCGTCTTCTCCTTCTTCGCCAACCCGAACGCACTGGCACCTCTTGCATCCTCGACAACCGTGCGCATGGCGGGGCTCCGAGAAATGGTCGAAACGGCATTCACGATGGAGAGGGAGGCGCTGCGCCACGGTCTGCAGTCGCCATCCACGGTCTGGTACTCCGTGTACGACCAGCAGTCGGATGAGTTCGCGGACGCGCTCGTGGGCTCGGCCAACATGTCGAACGCGACCGAAGTCTTGTCGCCGTCCGCCACGTTCGAGCGCTTCTACAACAAGAGGAAGTCCCTGCTCGACCTCTTGCCGTCGTACTACCAGCACACGGTGCGCGCCACCATCTACGTGATGGACACGACCAAGAGTGTGCCCAAGCCCACGAACTTCAGCGAGCCCGAGCTGGTCGAGTTCATGGACTTCATCCTGGCGCAGATCAAGGCGCTCGACGAGGCCGTGGCCGCGTACAAGCGTGTCCGCGAGCGCGACCCGCAGCGACAGGCCCTGGTCGACGAGATCCAGCGCCGCGAGTTCTACTACGGCAGCGAGTACACGCTGCTGGGCTTCGGGTACGTGATGCCGCAGACCAACAGCAAGAACGCCGTGCTGCGGGACATGCGCCTCCCCGTGGGTCTCCACCTGCTCGTCCGCCTCTTGACGCGCTTCCACGAGAGCCGCGTGCTGCTGCCGGAGGAGTCCAAGTTCGTCTTGGCCTGCCTCGCGCTCCTGCTCAACGATACGCCGTACTACCGCTGCCGTCCCCGCCGAGCGCCGCCGGCTCCCATCATCGACTGAGCCACTCGTTGCATCCCGAGCCGCAGAGCTCGAGCGCTGGAGCAATCGAGGCCGCAGGATCCGGTAGAGCGACCTGCAGACTCAATACACGTACACAACCACCTCACATTGTGCGTGCACACAGCATCACGGCGAGAGTAGACAAGAGCAAGCGTCCCATTACCCGTGCTAGCCTGCGCCGCGCCTCCTCTGCGCGTCGGCGGATCAGTTGCTCATGTACTTCTTGTTGGCCGCGAAGCCCTCGACCGAGGCCTTGCCGAGCGGCGAGTCGAAGCAGTACGCCTGCAGGCGCTTCATGACGGGCGTGTCCAGGCGCTCGGGCAGCGGGCTCTTGCCCGACACGTAGTTGAAGATGTCGATCGTCTCCTCGTTCAGGATGTCCTCGTACTGCTGCAGCTCCTCGGCCGACAGCTGCATGACGTGCTTGCTCGCCCACGAGCCCAGCAGCAGGTCCACCTCGAGCCACCCGCGCTGCTTGCTGCGGTAGATGAC
Organism: Phytopythium delawarense; assembly: GCA_023338175.1. Lineage (NCBI taxonomy): Eukaryota > Oomycota > Peronosporomycetes > Pythiales > Pythiaceae > Phytopythium > Phytopythium delawarense. Next base: position 54,371 of record JAADYF010000052.1, read on the forward strand.
GCGCTTGCGGTTCGCCTCGTCCGCGTCGATCTCCCGCTCGCCCTGGCTGCTCCCGCGCCGATAGAGCCCGCGTCAGACCAGGGTCAGGTGGGCGAGCGGCCTCACTTACTCCTATCACACTAGGCATGGAGGACGCACCTGCTGGCCGGGAAGCTGTCCTTGGCGGCGAAGTGCTGCGCGCGGATCTCGGCGCTTCGCTGCAGCGCGCGCTGCGCCTGCTCCTCCGAGAAGCCCTTCAGGAAGTCGTTGTTCTCCGCCGACGGATTCGTCGACAGGAACGCGCGCGCCGTCGCCCTCGGCGCGCGCCGCAGCGCCGCGCGGGTCATCGCCTGGCGCAGCATCATGGCCATCACCTCCTCCTCGCTGGTGTTTACCACCTTGCGCAAAGTATGCGATTGACTGATTGACTCAATCCGCTGCACCCATCAATAGCCTGGGCCGCTGCGATGGTGACAAAAGTGTCAATTTTGTATAAAAAGTATCACGGTACTCGTTTCCACCACCGGCCGATACGATAGTTTCTTACCGAATTTAGTGGCTTCAGCGATTCCAGTATTGTGATAAGAAATCAGTACTCATGTGAAGTACAGATAGGAAATACGAGAGAGATAACTCAAAACAGGCTTTTTTCCTATTGCGTCTTCTTTTTTCAATATTTTTTTCATGACGATGCTCTAATATCAGTGTTTTTTAAGGGGCTTGAAAAGGGTACTGATTCAGTACCCATAGCAGTACCCGGTATCCGTACTCGTAATATTCAATATCGAAGGTATACCTCCATCAATGGATCAATGACCTCTCGTAGCGTATGTTCAATTCATTGAATTGAGCGAGACGATCTTTTTTTTCGATGATTGACTTTCTTTGCAGCTTCCAGGCTCAATCAGGAGAAGCCGATCGCTCGCTCGAAGGAGACGCCGACCGCTCGAAGAGAGAACGACCCGAGGGGATTGAAGGGACGACGCTAGCCACGATGAACGCCTCCGATGCCGACCGCCAGATCAAGCAGATGGTGAACTTCATCCTGCAGGAGGCGCAGGAGAAGGCCAACGAGATCCGCATCAAGGTGGGAGGGGACGACGCTCTGGCGCGGCTGTCGTGATGCGCCTCGCCGTCGTGAAACGCGGGCTCTGACGTGTCGGTGTCGGTGTCGATGGGGCCATGCATGTCGCCGGGC
>JAADYF010000520.1:0-19226 GCA_023338175.1 Phytopythium delawarense
ACGAGGTGCTTCAACGTCACGACGTCTTACCGCCGATACCGACTCTCACCACATCCGGACGTAAGAAGGTCAAGCGCATTGCAAGTCAAGGAGAGAAGTCCAACAGCGCAACCACGCGATCAAGCGGTAAGTGCAGTCTGTACGGACAGACAGGACACAGCACCAGGAACTGCACGAACGACTAGCGACTCAAGGGCACAGAAGGTACGTGCAGGCGCGGCGTTTACATCTCCGAGCATTCATTTTCCATTTTGCATCCCATCACTTGGATCAATTGATATCTCCGCTAGTTTCGCGCAAATCTCCGCTGGCCTTGCGCAAATCTCCGCTAGTTTCGCACAAACTCGTGATCACCACTCTGGTTGCAAGCTGCACATTCACTCTTCTGTCTTGTTGCCTTTCGTGAATGACACACAAAGGTGTAGGCGTATGTGAGTCGATTTTTAGCATACTCCCTAATTGCGATTATCAATGCTAACCATTGGAATTGTTCAGAATGCGCTGTATTAGCTGGTACCACGGCTAATTAGCCGACTGTAAACGGCAGACAGCAGTAGGGACACCGAGGGTCACCCTCTCGACAACCGAAGTCCGGGTCTCGCTCTTGAAAACTCGTCTTCAGCTTTTCGAAGCACGTACGGTGGATGCTATGGTCAAAATTGACCGATGTCATCCAAGCACGCGCCGTGCCTGCACACAGGTCGCACGCGGGCAATTTCGGCGTGTATTTGTCCCTTTTGCGAGCAGCATCGCGCTTCAAAGCCTTTTCTTTCGCAATTTTTAGTCGCGCGGCACGTAGTCGAGGGTAGCGTGTCTCTTTGCAGACCCGTCGACCTCGGTGAGCTTTGAGGTTGCGCTCAGTTTTGAGTTGCTTCTTGCAGGTCGGGCAGGTGAACATTGCGGCACGAAAATCTGAACTAAACATTGGTTGACACAAAAAGATATTCGTTTGACAAATTTGCCAAAAACGGTGGCTGGGAGGTCACTCTTTCCCGATCCCTACTTTGCCTAAGAAAAGCTCCCACCTTTGTCGAAGTGTGTCCACTTCTGCCTGTTTTTTCAGATAGCCACCCTTTTTGTCAAAAGTCCTGGATTTGCTTGGCGCGTGTACCCCGGTTACCCTGATACTCATGGCAAGGGGAGCTTCCACTCAAAAGCCCACGCTTTTAATTGAAGCAGTAAAAATGCACAAGTCTTTTTACAGAACTCGTAAAAAATTATCGAGACAAGGACTGCGACGAAATTAACGCCACATGTTTGACTGGCGAAGAAGCGCTGCTGCAGCAGCAGATGGAGGAAATGTCGCCCCCATTCACGTTTTCCTGCGTCATGCAGAAGTCTGTCGGTCGGCAACGCGTCCGTTGTGGTGGGAGGAAGAGCAAGAAGTACACCAACAGCGCATACGACTACGAGTTCACGCTGTTGGTGATCAACCTGTTCAGACAGAGCAAGTGCATCCAGACAACTATCGACCGCTTCTTTCCTGCTGTGGCCGCCGCCAAGCGGAAGTCCAAGGCCAATCTGGTCTACAAGTGGTGCAAACAGAGACCGCTCATCGAGATCTGCGCCAGCAGCACTGCCACGCAGGGTCTGTGCCGTGTTCGAGACGTCGGCGTCGGGACGACGCTCTCGTTTGAAGCGGAAGCATCCATTGTTGAGTGGGTGAATGACTGCCGAAGGGACGGTGTGCCCGTCTCGCCGACGATGCTCTGTCTCAAGGCGCTTGACGTGGCGACAGACAGCGGATTCGAGTCGGGCTTCTCGGCGTCGTGGCAGTGGCGCCGCAGCTTCGCAAGCCGGCACCGCCTCTCCTTCCGGGCTCGAACTCACCAAGGCCAAATCGCACCCGCTGACGCGCTAGAGCATGCGAGGGCGTTCGCCGCCGACATCCGCCGCACCATGGACGTGGAGGGCGTCAAAATGATCTTCAATGCTGATCAAACGGGCGTTGTCTTCGAGCTGTTGCCCCGCACGACCCTCGCCCCCACCGATTTGACTACAGTGTGGGTGAAGTGCAGGAAGAAAGAGAGAGCGCATGAGTGCGGTACTCTTGGGTGACTCCGATGGAAACCGCTACCCTCTGTTCATCGTAATGAAAGTGCCGACAGCCAAGGCGGCGACCACAAGGGACGAGAACCGCAGGTTGCGCAACGGATTTGGCAGGCGTGTGTGGGCAAGCATGGCCACCCTGCAGGACATACACAATGTTCAAGTGTACGGCAATGACAGCCTGGTGGAACGGGTACTTGACTGTGCAGTTCGTGCTGTTTCATTTTGGCCACCGGACGATCTTCAGCGACCCTATTCTGTTGCTACTGGACGACTTCAGCGGCCACTGGGTCGATGAGGCGGCTGTGTGCGCGCGCAAGCTCAACATCGTGCTCAAGAAAGTTCCGCCAGAACTGACGTGGATCTGCCAGCCTGTCGATGTCGTCTGGATCAAGTCAGTAAAGGATAGGCTGCGACGTGCGTGGGTTTCGTACCTCCAGGACCAGCTGAATCAGCCGCGCGACCTGTCCACTCCGTTCCAGATGGTCCCACCAGATCGTCGAGTGGTGACGAAGAGGATCGCAGAAGCATGAGGCAACATCAGCTCGTCGACGATCAAGGCAGGGTTTCGGAAGTGCTTGACGGATTTGGAGTCACAAGAGCCAATGACAGACGCGCTGGAGCCAGAGTTTCTAGCGTCCATGAATGCCGTTGTTGGCGAGCTGGAGAAACTGTCACTCTTAGATCAGACTGTTGGTCAGGTAGGAGATGAAGACGACTTCGTCGACAGCCACGGAGAGCTGAACGTTGGCGCTATATAGCTGCGCATCAAAAACGATACACCGCAGTGTACCTTTCCCCTTCACCCCTGTGTTCACTTAGTCGACAGCCAACAAACAATGAGTCTTACCCAAGTGACCACCCAGCGTCCCGGGCGGAGGTAACTTCGACATTCTCCATGCCGAAGTCGCCGCTATTTGTGCTTTCCTTTGGGCGGGACTTCGAGAACCGTCACTGCAAATTCGCATTTAGTGTGTACATACTAATGAATTTCGACTATTTACGACTCTATGTCAAAAGCAACTCGAACAGATTTGACAGGGTTTACAGTACTCTTGACATGAGCATTGGGGTACCATATTCATTTACCATTGATCTCCAGGAGTTGCAAAATTTGCAGTGTTGCCGAAGAATCAATGTCGGCAACAGCGAAAATCGGCCCAGTTATCGTGCGCGTGAGAGAGGGCTTTTCAATGACGTTTACTATGCTATATAGATTGCAAGATCCATGGAAGCGACAGTTGGTTGCCGCTCAGCTGGCGACCAACTTGATCGCCTCAGTTCGACTTCGGACGCGGGAGACGCCCTTGGCGGGAGGCTTTAAACCCTAGGTGATGCCGTTGAGATAGTGTATTCCTTGATCTGGGTGTCTGACATATGCCGCTTTATGTACACTGTCAACAAGCGCATTTGAGTTGTTGGCGTTGAGACGCGTTCCAGTGTGGATCGATCGGGATGCGGGTCACAATACCCAAGAAGCCGGCTCAGACGCGGACACGAAAGACATCCAAGAAACCACCGTATCGAGCAAGCAGATCACTAGGAAGAGAGCGAAGCAGCCGAGGCGGCAGTCGTCGGAGACGATCAAGGAGAGAGCCTACAAGACTGACAAAGGCTACTGCAACGTGACGTGTCGTCTGGCGACGATATACCCAAACATTCTCGTGCGGCAGGAGATCCAGAAAAATGCAGGCGGGATGAAGCAGATCCAAATGGAGACCTGGCACCTTGTCAATCTGCACACGCTCCCATGCCTCGAAGAGGGCGATCCACTTCCGTTGTAGGACGCGACGTACTTCGACCACTGCTGTGTCGGTGTAGCCGGCACCACTTCGTCGAGGTCACTTGTCAAGAAGGATTCCGACCTGTTGAAGATCGTCTTGATATACCAACGTGAGCGAGGGCGGGCCGGGTGCGCGGAGGTCTCTATCGTTAAAAGCTGCGTGAGCAGATGTACGAGCTCCGATCGCAGACGGTAGTCAAGTCCTGGGTGATGCTGCGCGAGCAGTTCCGGAAGAGGCTACGGGAGTTCATTCAAGTTCGCTTCGCAACGGACAAGGAGACGATGTCAAGGAAGGACAACAAAGCTCACCAGAAGAAGCTCAAGACTATACTGAACGCCTGCTACAGTGCGGACCCTTCAGACCTGCCCGAAGCTGATGATGTGAGAAAGATGCTCATCCCAGAAGTCACAGCTTGGAGCGACGCATTGATTCCATGGCTCAGTCGAATCACGGAGAAGGCGAAGATCATGTTTTACAGCCGGATGCTGTGGAGCTTCCAACTGGTTGTTGAGGCGCGCATAAAGACGGTACCTGGTGAGAAAGGAATCCGTGGGTTTTCCCTCGTCCCGTACACGACGTCGTACACTGTTGCACACGTGAAAATCAACGCGACGGCCCTCTTCGGCATCTGTTCGCGCATCAAGAAGAACAAGGGCGTGCTGATGACAGACGTGTAGGGACTTGCTGACGTTCCATTCAACAGGCTGTCGTCCCAGAGAAATCGATGGGCAGTATTACGAGCAGCATTCGAGGTCAGCCAATTCGAGACTCGTCGAGATGATTGTAATTTGACCAAGGACGCGTTTGCCAATCTCAGCACCGACGAGAAATATGAGAGAGCTGCGCACCTGTTTGCCAACCAAGTGCCCTCGGACGGATACAGCGCGAGTGTTCTGCTATTCCGACCGAAGACTTCTAAGGAGCTTGAGGGTGCACCTGCAAAGACCGAGACCACCGACGAGCCTGAATTTGGGGCAGGATACATGCCAAACGTCGTTACCGGGCTGGACCCGGGCATGCGTACGATGTGCGCCGCTGTTCGCGAGGACCTTCGGCCCAGGAGGCTCCGAAGTCAGTCGAAGCGGAAGAAGAGGCGCAAGCGGGCACCTCGACAACTCCGCAAGAAGCCGCCCATGCCGATCCGGGCGAAGGAGAAGCCACCCAAGCACCGGAACGGCCGCGATATCGTGACCGTGAGTGCGGGCGAGTACTATCACATGGCCCATTTCAACCAGTTCCGCACTTGGCACGAAGGGCTGGAGGCTCGGCATCCAGAATACGCGTCGGTCATCCGTGAGATGCCGTCATTCAAGACGGCAAGCTACGAGGTGTATCTGGCGGGGCTGCGGTACTTCTGGGTGTATCTCCACGGTCTGTTGGCGTTCCACGCGGAGCGGCCATTTCTCAAGTGGAAGTTCTTGCGGAAGCGCATGGCGCGTATTGCCTTCGACGGGATTGCGGCTCGGATCGTGCCCACGCCAAGTAAGCTAACGTGTGTCGCATATGGGAACTGGCGATCAAGTAGCGGGATCAAGGGTCATGCGCGGTGTCCCAATCAAGGGTTGAAGAAGGCGCTGGAGAGGCGCGCAATGGTGATCTCCATGAACGAGCTCAGGACGAGCAAGTGCTGCTTGGCGTGCCACCGCGAGCTATCCGAGGTCTCCTTCCCTGTCGACGTGATGCTAGGACAATGGAAGAAAAGTAGAGGACGAGTGATTGAGCGCAATCGCGCAGAGGTGCATTTCGAGCTCCTCAAGTGTCACGCAGTTGTCCATTGCGACAACCCTTCCTGTGAAGCCGAGTTTTGGGACCGCGATGTGAACGCTGCCATCAACATGCTGGCTCTGCTGAAGTGCACGCTATTGGGCCTCCCTTGGCCAGTGGCTTTCGATCGAGCCTCGACACCGCGCTGATTTGTGACCATTTGCAAGATCGACGTCACGATCTGGGGACTGGAAACTCTCCACTTGGACCAGTTCAACAGAGCTGGAGCATCCCGGATAGCACAGATTAGGTTGTTTTTCCAAGGTGACATCAGCTGCACCGAAGTCTGTGATATAATGAGGTCAAAAAGTTGCCTGATGGCTCCTGCATGCTGCTTGCGGAGGTGGCGGTCAAAACTCCGTCGGTCCATTCGCTGGCGGCGGGCGACAGCTGGGCGGTCGTGTCTACTTGTTCTTGACGTGCGAGGGCGCGACGAGGAAGATGTACACGTTCTCGGCCGAGGTCGTCTTGAGGAGGCCTGGGCGAGAGCTGGCGCGCTTCTTGTGCACGATCAGATGCCGCAGGTCGTCCACCTGCGAGCCAAGGCAGCGAGCGTTGTAAGTGACCAGACCCGACAATGCGATCTAAACCATCCGTCCACAGCATCCACGTACGATGGTCGGGTTGATGTTGAAGTAGTTGTGGCGGATCGCGTGCACGTTGTTGTCCATCCAGGTCGTGTCGATCACGTCCATGTCAAGGTACTGCTTGGGCGAATCCTCGGTTAGGTCCGCGCGGGTCGTGCCGTACGCGTGCTCAGGCTCGGTCGACAGCGTGCGCGTGCGATTGTACGCGAACGTGGCGACGCCGGGGTAGTTGCCTTGCTGGTTGATCAGCGCGGACGCGTGGTCGAGATCCTCTTGCGGCGTCAGATTCTTGTCGGCCCAGTTGCGGAACTCCGTGTCGGTGCGGCCCGCCACGTCGCTGGGCTCCGGGTCGCGGTGCAGCATGTAGCCGCGCTTTCCCAGCGAGTAGTTCAACGGGCCAGCCACCGACTCCTTGGACAGGATCTCCAGGTAGAACAGCGCGCCGTCCATGTTGTCTGCGTACAGCGTAATGTGCTCGCAGAACTGGCGCGCGCGGTCGTAACCGCCACCGTAGCGGACAAAGTCGTTCCGCTCATAGTCGGGGTTGGCGAACGTCAGCGTTGACAGGCATATCTTTCCAGGCGTCGGTCGCAACTGTGCGTGCTCGGCAGTCTGCGCAAGTCGACAACGTTAGTTTTCACTCGTAGCGCTCTGTGTGCTGGGGATCAAAGGGACCTCCAGCCATCATACGCACCATCAGCAGGTCGTCAAGCAGGCCCTTGTTCAGGGCACTCATGAGCACGCGAGCACCCATCGAGTGCGCGATGATGTTGAGCTTCGTGTACCCCGCGTCGATTAAGCTCAGCAAGAACTGGTGGAAGTCGTGACTCGTGCGCTCACTCTCGCTGCCGACGGTTTTCGCTGCATGACACAACGCACTCTGTGAATACTGGCGCTGCAGGGCAGCATTCGTACGCCACGCAAAGAGACTAGCGCACCTTGGAAGTACGCGAGGACGCCGCCGCTGGGCCAGCTAAAGACATATGGGTGGATGTACGACGGGAAGTCGCCGAGAGTGAGCAACTGGGCGAGCCGATTCATCGAGTAGTTGAGCGAGCAGTTGTAGCCGTGAAGCAGCACCAGCGCCTCCTTCTCCGTCTCGCCCTTGGCCAGGGCCATCACCGGTGCGGACTTTTCGCGAAAGAAGAAGTGCCGTCTGGCTTTCTTTGGCTGGGCTTCCGGATCTTCCCGTTGCGGTTTGTCTCTGTCGTGCGTGAACACTACGCCGTCAGTCGGGGTCCGCAGCACTGGAAGACAGTCTCTCGCGCTTTGAGGCGACTCGGGGACGAACGACTCCGTCAAGTGGGTCACCGTCGGCAAGAACGTGAAGAAGCCGCCCGACACGGAGCACTCGACGCTTGCCACGCCCCAGTGGAGGTTGGAGTCCTCGGAGTGCTTCGGCCAGAAGAAGATCTCGGTCGGACCTTTCTCTCCACGGTTGTGACAGAAGCCCACGCGGATGTTCACGAAAGAGTAGCCGCTGCCGTGCTCGAAGCTCCGGAACGGGCCAACAGGGATGCCATCTTCCCACTGCCCGGTCAGACGCTCACCGTGGTAGGAGTTGTCCGTCCACATGCCATAACCATGAGGGCGACCCAACGAGTTGAGGCCGCCACAGTACTTGACAACGCTCCGCTCCTTGGAGTAGAAGCGCGCTCGTGAGCGATACGTGAGCGTGTTGGTCTCCTTCCCGGGCTTGATGGCCCACCAGGTGGTCAGGTTGAGCTTCTGCTTCTTGACGAGCCACGGATAGGTAAAGTGCGTGAAGACGTACGCGAGGAGCGTGACGGCTTCGATGGCCACGAGCACGACGATGATGACGTGCACCGCCCGCTTCTCGGCGCTGGAGATGGTCTCGTCGAACCAGAAGAGCGCGTGCAGGTTGCCCGTGACGGCGTACGTGATCATCTCGGCGAGGATGAGCCAGTACACGAGCCACTGGATCACGAGCGCGATCTTGACCACGACGTAGACGATGAAGACGCCGAGGATGCAGTAGAAGACGCTGTCCGAGAGACTCATCTTCTCGCTCGTGCCGCTGTTGTCGAAGGCGAAGGCGGCCAGCACCGCCAAGACGTAGAGCCCCATGAGCCACGTCACGATCTGCGCGAAGAACGAGTACTGCGGCATACGCATGAGCGCTTTGTCAGCCTTCACCGTACACCATTCACCATAAACCCAACACAACGAAATGCGGCCGCCACCTTCTTGTACACGCCCCGGTAGCGGCGCTGCAGCCGGCGACTCGTCATGAACCCGAACGTGCTGCGCGTCGCCCCTCCGTCAGTGTCCCTCGAGCGAGCGCGTCGGCAGGGACAGACTTAAAGCGCCGGACGCACCGGTGGAAGGCGAACTGCTCCAGGTCGATGGGCGGCACCGAGTCGTGCGCCTCGTCCGCGTCGCTATCGCCCGACGACCCGCGCGGGACCAGCACCGCCGCCGGTGGCGGAGGGCTGCCGGCGCCCGGCAGCGCCACCTGGTTGTCCATCAGTCGCGCGTCCATGGGCAGCGGCGCGCGCAGCGGCGTCAGCTCGGAAGTGACGCCGGCACCACCGTTTCGGCGCGTCTCCCTCATTATCCCCGGTTCAAATCGTTGTGCATTGTACATTGGGTTCCAGGCGGTGGATTCTCACCCACCTCAATAGAGGTCGCGGCACAGGGGAATTATATGCCGATCAGGATCCAGAACCCTACCCGCGTTTGTTCAAGTGGACGCTGAAGATGGAGTTACAGCCAATCATGTGTCCCACATTTGAAATAAACGACTGCTATTGGGCGTCAAATAGAAAGGGGAGTGGGACATGTCGCATCGTGAGACGGAAAAACAGTGTGCGCCACACCACTATTACAGACTGTAGCCATCCCGAAGAGGCGTGATGTGGACCACGCACCTGACGATGGCACTGCCCGAAACGGATCGGGCGGTGCCTGGAATAGATGGCTCGGTCTCTGGTCGGCCAGCCGCCGCGGCGCCGGCAAAACCGCAGAGCCCGTCGCGTTTCCCGCTGGCTATCAATACGCGCGTGCGGTTGCGGTGGCGATCACGACGGTGGCGCGGCAGTCGCCGAGTCTGCGGACACGTCCGTGGATGCCTTGCCGCCCCCGCTGCCCGCCTGCAGCCGATTGCCAGTGCCCAGCGGACGACGCGGCGGACGCGACCGAGGCTCGGCACGCAGCTAGTGGATGCCGCGCTTCTTGACGCAGCCATACGGGATCGCAGACGACAAGACCATGTCGCAGGACTCGGCGTCGGCGCTGCGCGTGGCCGAGGCAATCGCTCCATCCACGAGCGCGGCCGCCAGAGCCTCTGCCTCGGTAGTGATGGAGATGGGGAGCGGTCAGAGGTCCCCACCCTCTCGGTGGGCCTGGGTCACGGCGCTTGTCCGGCGAAACCGAGTCGGCAACGCGCCTCCGATGGAAGCCTCAGAGATCGACGAGCGCCTGAAGATGCGTGCGCTGTTCGTGAACGAGGTCGCGCGCACGCAAGCGTACGCCGAGTACATGCAGAAGGCGTTCCGAGGCGACCCGTACCACATGAACACCGTGTGCACGTCCAAGTACTCGGCGGTCAACTTTGTGCCCAAGTCGCTATTCGAGCAGTTCCGCCGCATCGCCAACTTCTACTTCCTCGTCATTTCGCTGCTGCAGCTGACAACGGACTTGTCTCCGACCAACGAGTACTCGACGATCGGCCCTCTCACGCTTGTGCTGATGGCAACCATGGTGAAGGAGGGCCTGGAGGACCGCGTTCGCCATCAGCAGGACTGGATCGTCAACAACGACAAGGTGGACGTGCTCGGTGGGATCGACGACCACCACTCGGCATCTAGCAACACAAAGGTGCAGCAAGAGCCTGCAATGACCGACGGGGGCGATGCCGGTAGCAAGTGCTCGCCCCTATTCCAGGCGATTTACTGGAAGCAGCTACGTGTGGGTCATGTGGTGCGCATCTACGACCGCGGCCAGATACCAGCCGACATTGTCCTACTCGCGTCCAGCAACGAGGGCAACGACGCCATGTGCGAGACGTCGAGCCTCGACGGCGAGTCCAATCTCAAAGTGCGCCACTGTCTCCGGTGGAACCGCGTTGTTCCTCGCAGCGTCGACGACTTTGGCAAGACCATCAGCGCTGAGATCAAATGCGAGTTGCCCAACAAACGCCTGTACAGCTTTGACGGCCTCATGTCCGTTGGCTACATCCGGAAGCCTTCGCTGTCGCGCGACGGGAATCTGAGCGCCACGCCCATTGTCGTCGACTCTGAAGCTGCGATCCCTTCGGAACAACCCGACGAGATCCCGATTAGTATCGACAACGTGATACTCCGTGGTATGAAGCTCTGCAACACCAAATGGGTCATTGGCGTCGTGGTTGGCGCTGGCAACGATACCAAGCTGGTCCAAAATATGAAAGCCGTGCCGTCCAAATTCAGCCGCCTCGACCGCATCGCGAACCGGTGCATCCTGCTCATCTTCTTCGTGCTCTTCGTGATGTGCTGCATCAGCTCGATCCAAGCCTCCATCGTTGCAGCCAATGTGCAGAAGCGGAAAGGTGTATCACCCTTTTTCTTGCTGTTCGGCGAGTTCCGCCCAGCATTCTTCGTCGAAGCCTGGGTCACGTACTTGATCCTGTACAACAACATGGTGCCAATCTCGCTCTACATCAGCCTCGAGGTCGTCAAGTGGTACCAAGCAAGGCGCATCGAGTCCGATCCAAAGATGAAATGCTCGGATACGGGGCTTTCTGTAACGGCGCGCACATCCAACGTGAACGAGGACCTCGGGCAGATCAAGTACGTGTTCAGCGACAAAACTGGCACACTGACGAAAAACCAGATGCTGTTCAAGGCCTGCAGCATCGGTGGCATCATCTTTGACGGGACGAGCATGAGCCTGCGGCAGCTCTTGATCCCGCACACTTCTGACCAAAGTCACGGTGACGACTTCAGTGTCGCCAAACACATGAAGCAGTTCACCACGACACCTGCAGCGTCGAAGAGTGGCTCTCACGGTGGTTCGACTTCCAGTCGTGACACCGGCTCGTCGGATGGGAAGCTCTTGTCGGAGAAGGACGTGCGCTCGTACTCTCACTTGACCAAGATGGTCCACAACCCCCACAAGTACCTGGGCAAGGAGCACCTGTCCGTCGAGCTGGCTCGGCCATTTTTCCGATGCCTGTTGCTGTGCCACTCGGCGTCTGTCACGCTTGAAGAGCGCTCAAGCTCGGCGAGTGCCCACTCGAAGACTGGCCAGCAGTCGGAATCCGAAATTCAAGCCCCCGCCACTCTTCAGAGTGCCGAGAAAAGAGGATCGCGCTTGCTCACAGCGGCAGCTGAAGCTGCGGACACGTTCCCATCCGTCAAAGTGGATCGCAAATACTTTGGCTCGTCGCCGGATGAAGTGGCGTTGCTCAACGCTGCCGTAGAGTTCGACTGCATCTACGAGCGCCGCGACGGCGACCTGATCCATATCCAAATCTTTGGGCAGAAAGAGACATACCGCCTGCTTGCGGTGAACGAGTTTGACAGCACAAGGAAGTGCATGTCGGTGGTGGTGCAGCAAATCCGATCCGACGACGATACCAGTACTCTCGAAGATGAGGCATCTGACCCACCCAATAGGAACGAACAACAGCAGCAAGCATTCGATCCAAGTGACAGTCTCTCCGACCTCGAGCGCTCTCTCGCCACAGACGAGTTAGCTGAGCAAAATGGGTCCGACCTGAAGCGCTCACAGGAGTCCGACGACGACATTTTCGTGTTCTCTAAAGGAGCGGACACGGTAATGTTCGCGAACGCCTTGAACGCGCAAGACATTAGCAAGCTGGGGCTGCACGTGCACTACTTCGCCGCGATGGCTCTCCGGACTCTCCTGTTCGGCTACCAGCGTTTGAAACAGGAAGAGTACAACTCATGGAAGAGAGAGTACGACATGGCGCGCCGGTCGCTTACCAACCGTGAAGAGCTCTGCGTCGAGGTCGCGCGGAAGATCGAGCAGCCAACGTATCTGCTGGGCGCCACTGGCGTCGAAGACTTGCTCCAAGACGGCGTGAAGGACTGCATCAATCAGCTAAGCGAAGCCGGAGTGAACGTGTGGATGCTCACGGGTGATAAGGACGAAACCGCGATATCCGTTGCGCAGATGTGCGGGCTCATCAGGGAGAGGAGCAGAATGGTCATCATCAAGGGGAAGACCAAGCAGGACTGTCTGGATGAGATCGCCAAGGCCCGGCGCAAGCTCAAGCGAGAAGGCGTATGGAATCCAGGAGTGGCCTCGCGCAACATCTCGCTGGTTGTGAACGGCGAGACGCTTGAATTCCTCCTTGCAGACAGTGTGGTGTCATCGACTGGGACCAGCAAGCAGCTGTCACGCTTTGAGTCGGCGCTTATGTCGACTCCAGACCCGAGCCTTCTCATTCGGCCCGATACGCTCACTGGTGACAAAGATGGCAGTACACTACGCTTGAGTGATGCTCAGTCGCTCAAATCGTTGACGGTGCAGCACAACCACTCGATGTCCCCCCCATCGCATTCATCGCACACATCGCAGAAGCGAGAGTTGTCTCGACACGGCTCCGCGCGGCGTGGATTCACTGACGGAGGGGTGGTTCCTCCGTCTCAGCAGCTCTTCCTCGAGCTAGCGTCTCAGTGCAGCTCCGTCGTCGCATGCCGCCTGAGCCCCATGCAAAAGGCACAAGTGGTTGGCCTCATGAAGTCTGCCCCTGGCGCTCCTCTGACGCTGGCCATTGGCGACGGCGGCAATGATGTCAGCATGATTCAAGAAGCACATGTGGGCGTTGGGATCCATGGACACGAGGGGATGCAGGCCGTCCGAGCAGCCGACTTTGCCATCACGACGTTCAAGCACATTTCGCGCCTGTTGCTCGTGCACGGGCGCTGGAACCATCGGCGGATCGCCAACGTCATTTTGTTCTCGTTCTACAAGAACATGGCCCTCATCATGACGCTGTTCGCCTACTCGCAAGACAACGCGTACTCGGGGCAGACGCTGTACGAGTCGTACCTGATGGTCGGCTGGAACGTGCTTTACACGCTCCTGCCGATTTTCGTGCTCGGTATCATCGACGAAGACATCCGTGACGTGTCAGTACTCAAGTACCCACTTGTGTACCGCGACTCGCTGAAGCGAAGCCAACTGAGCACTTCCACGCTTGCCTTATGGGTTGGCGATGCTCTTGTGCACTCGACAATCGTCTATTACTTCTCGACGGGGATCCTAAGCGCCATTGTATCTCGCGAAGGGATTGCGAATGGCCTGTTCACCGACGGAACGGCCGTGTATGGAGCACTGGTAATCACGGTTTCGCTCAAGGCGGCGCTAGTGATGCAGCGACTGCACCGTTGGACGTGGCTGCACTACGCTTCTCTTCTTGGCGGCTTCACGGTATTTCTTGTGTTCGTTGGCGCTTACTCGCAAGCGAGCCGGCTTCTGCCGACATTCGACGTGTTCCGCGACTTCAGTGGGATCGCGCCGGTGCTTTTTCGAGAGACGCTGTACTGGATGTTGCTCCTGCTCACCTCCGTATCATGCGTCTGCTTTGATTTGACGATCACGTACCTGAAGCAAATGTATCTGCCGTCAAGCAGCAACATCATCCGCGAAATCGACAGCGGGTTGATTGATCTCGACACATCCGACAGGCTAGACGACTCGGACTTTGCACTTCACAACACGCGCTCAATGAAACTGAGCTCCACGAGATCCGATGACGGTGCTCTACTGCCGTCAAGCAACGGATTGAGCGCAGTGGCAGGGAGGTTGCTGGATGGGGATTGGAGCCACCGGTTTCGAGATTTCGACCGGCCGACAGAGCACGATGAGTTGTCGAAGCAGCTCGTCTCTGTCCAGCGCGAGCTCGCGCAGGAGATTGGCCTGCCAGATCCGATGTCGCAAGAAGATGACGCGCACAGCTCGAGGTCGCTCAATGTCCAACCATCGGTACACCCGCTGACGCTAGAGTTCATGGGTGAAGAGCACCAGCAGCTCGAGATCGAGTACGAGTTCACGTTCGCGTTTCGCGAGCGTGTGCGCGTGATCCTGTGTCTCAAGATCGTGTCGCTGGTCATCCCGGTCTACGCCGTGTACGAGTACTTCTGGGAGGGTGACTCGTCCTACGTGTGGATTCGAGTCGCCTACTTCGTGTTCGACTTGCTACTCATCCGCTTCGCACGCACCAAGTACTTCGTGAACCATTACCAAGTGTCAATCCTGCTGCCGTGCTGCGTCGTGGGTATGGTGATCACGCTCACCATCTCCGACACGGGTAAGTTCGCGGCTGCCTTGTATCCGATCGTGCTGTTCGTGGTCATCCGCGCCAAGTTTCTCTACGCGCTGATCCTCGTGATCTACAACTTCCTCTTCTATCTTCTCTTCGGGCTGCGCAGCAAGACGGGCACCGAAATGCTAGACTTGCTGCTCTTCTCGCTCTACCTCGCGTTTGTGATCGCGTTCGGAGGTTACTCGTGCTACTCCCTGCAGATTTCGATGCGCCGAGACTTCCTGCAGAGTCGATCGCTTCTCATCGAGCAGAAGCGCTCGACGCAGATCCTCAAGAACATGCTACCGGAGCATGTGGTACAGCGGATGCAGCGCGGAGAGGCGCTCATCAGCGAGGACGAGAAGGACGTGACCATTCTGTTCTGTGATATCGCCGACTTCTCGTCCTTCGTGACACGCTTCAGCCCGACCGAGGTCGTCTCACTGCTCGATCGCGTCTACTCGCTCTTTGACCAGATCTGCGTCAAGCACGGCGTGCGCAAGATGGAGACTGTTGGCAAGACTTACATGGCGTGTGCGGGCTTGCAGGGCAAGGACCAGGGCCGCGAGGCAGCGCTGCGCGCCGTCGCGATGGCGCTCGACATGCTTGCTTGTCTCGACAAGTGCCGCGCCTCGAACGGCAACGGGATCAAACTCCGCATCGGCATCCACTCTGGGCGGGTTGTGAGCGGACTCGTTGGCATGAAGAAGCAGCAGTTTTCGCTGTTCGGCGACACGGTCAACACTGCGTCTCGAATGCAGTCGACGGGCATATCCGGCCGGTGCCAGATCTCACACGTCACGCACAAGAAGCTTGTGGGCCATTTCAGCTTCGACGAGCGCGAGATCAACGTCAAGGGCAAAGGTGTCATGACGACGTACCTGGTCGGTGTCCCGCTGTCCGATATCGCCCGCTCGGCATTGCAAGGGCAGCTTGAGCTGTCTCTCAATCGCGACTCTCTTCTCATGTCGACGTCAAGCCTGCGAAGACCGCTGGACACCGACTTCTTGGTGGCCACCAAGAACCGCATCCTGCAGAAAGCGCGGGTGAAGTGGAAGCGGTGGAACCCGATCGGTTTGTTGCTAGGCACACCACCGCCAAGCGCGGAGCGAAGCAGGATGAGTGGGAGCGTCGAACGCGCGATGCAGTCGGAGATCAACAGATGGGTGTTGCTGTTCAAGGACCCCGACATGGAGCACAAGTACCTGGAGTCCACCTTGTACGACCGCGTCGAAGGCGCGCGCACGACGCTCATCGTCTTGGCATTTTACGCCGGGTTCACTTGCGCACGCGACATGATGGTCCAGGTTCTGGAGCGGACGTACTCCAAATGGACGGACGGCAACGGGCTGCAAGCTTCGTTCACGGGCGTCATGCTCACCCGACTCTTGTACATTTTTCTCACGCTGTGGGTTGCTCGGCGCACTCGCGACGAGTTTGTGTTCTACACGGAGCGCAAGATCCGCAACATTCTCATGGGTCTCTACTCGCTCGGCCTCGTGCTGTTCACGGTGAGCGAGACGTTACTGTGGCGACTCAACTTCATCCTCGAAGTGGACACATCCCCGCGGTATGTCAACCTGTGCCTGGACCTCGTGCTCGTCATGTTCGTGGTCTCGAACGGCGGCTCGGTGCTGCACCGACACGCCATTCTGTTCAACGCCTTCGCGCTGCTGCTCGTGACGACGACGACACCGGCAGCGCTGGACCTGTACTACCAGGACCCGGAGCGGTTCAACAAGAAGTTCAAGCGCAGTTACCCGATCGTGCTGACCTACCTGTCGGTGATCGCCAACCTGATCGCGTCCCAGAGCGTCGAGTTTTTCACGCGGCGGCAGATCTGGCTCAAGACGCGCACACAGCTCGAGACGATGAATGCTGACCGGCTGCTGTACCAGATGCTGCCCGCCGCCGTCGTCATGCGGCTCAAAGAGGGCGAGACCGTGTGCGACCAACACCAGCAGGTCGGCATCCTCTTCTCGGACATCAAGGGCTTCACGACGATCGCGTCGCAGGCCGCGACGGCGCAGGTTGTGCACATCCTGGCGTCGCTCTTCTGCGCGTTCGACAAGCTGACGGAGAAGCACGGCGTGTTCAAGATGCAAACCATCGGCGACGCGTACGTGATCGTCTCCGGCCTGCCCTACGTCGATATGAGCCTCGGGCCGGCTTTTGCTAACCAGGGCGGAGGCGGAGGCAGCAGCAGTGATGCCAGCAGCGTCACATCTCCGCGGTCAACGGGCGTGACAACCCTCTCCTCCATGGCACGAGGCACAAGCAACCGCGTGCTGCCATTAGGCATCAACAACGCCGGGTCGTCAGAAGGATCCGCGTCGACGGACGTCATCGGGGCGATGCCACTGATCCCGCCGCCGGGGATGCGACCATTGGCGAGCTCGATGCTGGCGCGGCGGAGCACCATCAAGCACAAGTTCCAGATGCACGTGCGGTCGCACATCCGCGATCTCCTGGCCATGGCGCGCGACATGCACAAGGAGGTGCGCAAGGTGCAGGACCCCAACACGGGTGAGCGGCTGCAGATGCGCATCGGCATCCACATCGGGAACATCATTGGCGGCGTCATCGGCACGACGACGCTGCGCTATGACATGTGGGGCCCGGACGCGCTCACGGCCAACGAGCTTGAGTCGAACGGCGTGCCCGAGCGCATTCTCGTGAGTCCCATCGTCATGGAAGTCGTCAAGGACATGCCCGACATCCGATGCACGTTCCACCGCAAGGCCGCCTTCACCAACCACGGACAAATGGACACGTACCTGGTCGAGTTCGTCGAGTTGGACGAGCGCGTCGTCTCGGTCGTGCCCCCTCCTCTGGCTGACCTCGGCGAGAGCGGCGATGGAGGGCGGGCGCCGATCGAAGCCGTGATGTCCAGCGGAAGAGGAGGCAGAGCGTCGAGCGACGAGCACCGTCCGGCTGGTGGACTGCGAGCAGATGCAGGCAGAGACCACATGCGCGAACGCTCGCCCAGCTTCCGCATGCGCATGGGTGCCGCTGCCGCCTCGGTGCGCAACCTGTTCGACACGTCCGGGGCAGGGGCAGCTGAAACGGGCGGTGGACGGAGTGATAGCAGGGATCGCATCTCCGGGAGGACGTATTAGATGCACGTTGGTTGAAGTGGCAGCTTAGCCTTCAAGTCGTACGTTCAATCTCCTGCTTGTGACTACTGGTTGCTTCAGGCGGATGCCTCGCTCTCGATGGCCTCGCTCCACCTCGCGAGGATCTCAGGGATATTGGTGCGGCCCAGAGACAGGCGGAAGTGCTCACGATAGGTCTCGTCGCCGTACATTTCCCCGGGGAGGATCAGGATGCCGGTCGCCTTCACCAGTTTCTCGGCGTACTCGGCAACCGGGTGGTTGCGCAGTCTGGGGAACGCCATGGGAGCGGCGATCGGCTCCACGTACTCGAAGAGGCTGGCATGCTTGGCCATGAACTCGCCGACGACCACCTTGTTGGCAGCGATGATGTCGAGGCTGCGCTTCGTGATGCGGTCCTTGTTGCGGAGCGCGATGAGCGCCAGGATCTCGCTCGGACCCGCGTTGCAGATGGTCGTGTAGTCCTTGAGCGCGCCGAGCTTCTTGATGAAGGCAGTGTCCTGGCTCGCGATCCACCCGAGGCGCACGCCAGGCATGCCGTACGTCTTGCTCATACCCGAGAGCGAGACGGCCTTCTTGTACAGCGTGCAGGCGGGCGGCAGCTGCAGCGACGGCTCGCTCTCGAGCCCGTGGTACATCTCGTCCGAGAACAGGAACAAGTCGTGCTTCTCGCAGAAGGCGATGATGGCGCGCCACTCGTCCTGGGAGGGCAGGAAGCCCGTCGGGTTGTGCGGGAAGTTGACGACCAGCAACTTTGTGTTGGGGCGTACGAGCCGCTCGAGCTCCGCGACGTCGAACACCAGGCGCGCATCGCTCGTCTTGACGCAGTTCCACAGCGACAGATCGCAGCCAACCGACTCGGCGACGGCCGTCAGGCTCTGGTACGCCGGGGAGACGGCGATCACGTGGTCCGACGCGGTCAGGAGCGAGTTCATGCTGAGGAAGATGCCCTCCTGCGGGACCAGCACGTTGACGTGGTCCGTCGTGAGCGCCGGCGCGTAGAACTGCTTGACGATCTCCTCGCGCAGCTGCGGCAGCCCCTGGCTCTCCGTGTACATGAGCAGGAGGCCGTCCCAGAGCCGCTTGCATTCGTCGTCCGCGAGCGCCAGCACCTCTGCCATTGACAGCGCCTGCACGTCGGACGCGCACTGTGCTCCGTCATTGGATCGTCAGCGCGTCATGTCAATGAGTCAGCGATGCAGTGGATGCAGTGCTTACTGCGATGTAAGGCGCCGAGAATTCGTACTTGGCGAAGTAGCGCTCGAGCGCGAAGGTCGGCAGGCTGCTGACGCCCCCGGTCGGCTTGGCGGTGGTTGAGCTCATCCTGCTGCGGTCTCTTGTCGGTGTGGTGGTGGATCGGTCGCGTGTGTGCGACTCGGAGGATGATGGGAAGTGATCCATTGCAGCGGCGGGAGCAGCCAGCGCGCTCGACCGGCGAGAACTGGATTAGACGTGCACGGCGATGAGATGAGCGACCAACACTCCACATGCCAGGCGCTTGACTTCCATTGCGACGACGAAGACAACCAACTGGCGAACATAGATGTGTGCGGCTGACTGCAGCGCCAACCAGTCCGCTCTTCAGTCCGCTCATGAGTCGTGGCCCGATGGCAAAGGATGGGATCAATGCCATCGGGGGGGGGGGGGGGGGGGG
>JAADYF010000521.1:0-19207 GCA_023338175.1 Phytopythium delawarense
CCGCCAATTCGAGTGAGTGGCGGGCGGTTTGCGTCGCAGACGCTGACGTCACGGCTGATTCGCGGTATGTTGTTGAACTGCGAGATTATATATCGTGATTTTGGTAAAATAAGGTTTTTGAAGCCCTTATCCCCGATATACCACCGAGAACTGATTCGCGTAAGACGATTGGCTGGCGCCGGATCTATGACACAAACAAGACGGCGCCCTGTCTCCCCACCGTGTTGGGTAATTCGCCGGCTCCCCTCTGCCCGTGCTTTCCAATTGAGTGGGCGGCCACCGCCCAACTGGCAACGCCCAGCGATTCCCCACACACTACACTATCGGCCAGCGGCGTCGGCGCCAGACGGCGGGGGCGGCGGCATCCGGCGGGCTTCCAACCGGGATCCAGTGATGAACAGGTTCGTGGACGAAGATGCCCGGGAGAGGACGCCACGCACGAGGGGACGGGTGTCCGTTAAACTTCAGGATCGGATCGGAGGGCATATAAACGCCCAGTACGGGGGCGAGGCGGTTCGTTACAGTATGGGGCGTTAAACGTGCGGGCGGCGCATGTCTAACCGACGAGCGCAAAAATACGCATGAGGCGTTAAATGCGGGGTGAGTGAGCGCGCGCCATGCACTTGGGCTCACTATGCGCTTGTTAAATGGGACGCGGCACGCCAATTCTATTGTTAGCAGGCGAGTCGCGCGCTGCGTATCTTTGCCGGAGGACAACAGCGACTCCAGGAGGTCCGACAGTGCAGGCGGATAAGATCGTGATGGCGATGGCTACAGTCCCAGAGCTCCACGGTCTCAGCTATCGGCGGTCGGGGGCTTGTCGGCGGCCTTCGACTTCTTGCTACCCTTGTCGTTGTCGTCGTCGTCGTCGTCGTCGTGGTTCATGAAGAGCAGCGGGAACATGCCAATGAGGCAGCCGAGCGTGATACCGCCAGCGGACGCGGCGAAGTTGGCCCAGTGCGTGATGGCCATGTTGGCCTGCGCCTTGGACAGCCCAGGATCCGGGATGCCCACGCGCCGCGCGAACGACTCGATGATGCCGCCCAGACTCAGCCCCACGACGTCCGAGACCGTGTTGCCCAGCGCCGCGGCGCACAGCATCGACATGGCGTACGTCTCGTGGAAGTGGATCTCGATCATGTCGCCCGCCGCCAGCATGATGATGTTGTCCACGAACCCGAAGCCCACGAACGGGATGGCCGACCCGATCATCACGAGCTTCAGCTGGTGGTTCGTCGGCCGCGTCGTCGCGTGGCTGTCCGGGTTCGTCGGTACCACCTTAAGGCTGAAACGCGACGTCAGGAGCGTGCGGACCTCGTGCGAGCTCAACTTCCCGTCCCGGTCCTTGTCGGCCTCGCGGAACGCGCGATCCAGCTGCTGGCTCAGCACCGCAGGGTTCACTCGGCGCAGCAGTCGTTGCCGCTGGTCGATCCTCGCGCCGCGGAGCTGCTTCGCGCTCGCAGCCATCGCGCTGCGCGATATCTTCTTCCGCTGAGCCCCCGCGCTGCTGTTAGTCGC
Source organism: Phytopythium delawarense (assembly GCA_023338175.1). NCBI lineage: Eukaryota > Oomycota > Peronosporomycetes > Pythiales > Pythiaceae > Phytopythium > Phytopythium delawarense. Next base: position 1,519 of record JAADYF010000521.1, read on the forward strand.
TGCAGGGCGGAGGCGCTTGGCTTGTTGCTTCGTCGTCGCTGGTATGGCCGAGGATGACACGATGGCACCGCGAGGGACGGACGCGACGGGCAGCGCAAGAGAGCCGATGCCCGCCACTCGGGACACACTAAGTCGGTTCATTAGCCGCCGCAGCTGACGCATTCTTGGTGGCGGTCGACCCTATTGTGACAGTGCTCCCTGCTGTGCAGGCCCGAGGTAGTGGCGTTGATTGGGCTACAGCGCGCTGCGTGTTGATTGCTGGGTCGAGTCGAAAGAGCGAATGGAGTGGCGCTGCATTTGATGCTCGAGACGGCAGGAGCTTGCTTGGGAGGAGGTTTCGGCGACAAAGATCAGTCCCAAGCCCCTGCGAAGCCATGATACCTGCAGCACGGGGCGAGACCGGATGTGTATTTTTGGTGAGCGGTATCTTGGCACTGATCGGCCCCTATAAATGGCGGAGCACGCTCGCCACTGGCCTTCTTCAGGATCCGGTGGTTGTCGACGGCGATCCGTCACTATCAGAGGTCTCGGGTTGTGTTGAAGTGCATGTGGTCAGGCGACGGCTCCTCCGTTTGGACCTACACTGCGGATTCGCCAATGCCTCACGAAGAAGTTGCGCCAGCTTCAACCCGCTTCAAGACTCTTTGATTGGTTCGAGCCCAACAAACTCAGAGAACTCTCCAGCAAGGAATTGTCTCGCTCACGACGACGTACATGAGTGTCTCAATCATGCAATCGTTGCTCATGCAGAACCTTTCGCATTGGAGCAATTCTTAGAAAAGGTCTTGGACAGCTAGCTGCACATAACTGTCCTTCCTTGCCACTTGTGGCTTCGGCAGCATTTCGGATTCTCCTCTCTTCTGGTCTCCATGAAGGTCCGCTTCGATCTCGAACACGTCGTTCAACTCAGCAACCTGCTCAAGCTTCAGTGCGACCAGGGCCATATTTCTCCCAACGGCGATTGCGCGACGTGCTCCCACCCCGAGGTGATCCGCTTGACGTCAGGGAAGCTGCTTAAGTTGCTTGCCGGTGATCTCGGCATTAAACTGGACTCGGAAGTTGGGTGAGGCACGGTCCAGAGCTTCAGCATCGCCGACATCGCCGACACCAAGGAAATCCTGGTGCCGTCTTGCGACGTTGACCAACTCAAGAGGGAGCTGATGCGATGCTTCGACGCGGACTTCAGCGAGTGGTTTGATCGATACGATACGATCGCTGACATTCCTGAGGGCTATCAGTTCGACGCTGCTGCTCGAGCGTTGACTATCCAAGAGCTGTTCGCCTTCTATCTGAACCCAACGACGGAGAAGATCGACTTCGGCGAGTTCGATATGCTCTTCGACGCTGTCACCAACTGCGTCAAGAACCGCGCAAGCGGTTGCTTCTGGCAGCGGAGCCGGAATGATGTCATCGAGAGCATTGCCAAGGAAGTATCGGAGTTGCTGTCGCTCGTGACCCAACTAGCAAAGAAGATTGAGGAGATGGAGGAGCCCCAGCGCGAGGGAAGTAAGCAGGTCGACTGAAGTTGCCGCACCAGACGGACATGCTCGAGGAGCGACGCAGTCGCTTAGACAGTGACCTGGTGAGGCATTCCGGGAACAGATCGAAACGCTGTTGAGTGCATGTATATGGATTGGAGAACGAAAGCAAGCGCTCCGAAGTCTGTTCACGCCCTGGCGGCGTTTCAATATGGTAGTGAGTGGTGGACTATCCTTAGACGCTGGGCGTTGGCTTCGTTGAGCGAAAGCAATCCGAGACGCCGCTGATGGGGCACAAGAAACGATCGAGAGGTCAACCAGACCGGTATAAGGCCATCACTCACTGAATGTGGTCATCCAAATACAGCTATGCATCGAATCGGATCATGTTGATTGAAGTGGGTGACGAAGGATCAGTGTTGTGCACAATTCGGCAGGCTGCTTTGTCAGTATTGAAGCATCCTATTTCGATGTGTGACTGACAGATCGCTTCTTCACTCTGTGCGAGCGCCACCAATTGCACAGTTGCGCACACTGGAGGGCTGCAGAGCTTCTTCATTCCAGTACTTGCTGCCTACCACGCACAATGCCGCCCCCGCCCAAGTTCCGCTTCCGACTCGACCAGGTAGTCCAAGTTACCCGGCCGCATACCTTCGCCTGCAAGGAGCTTCCCACTGGTCGTAGCCTCGACGGACTCTGGATCTGCCCTGGGAGTGCAAGGTGTCGCTTGAAGCGTCACGAGGTGTGCTTCGTCAAGCCTGGTCCACTGTACAACCTGCTCGTGGTGGACTTGGATCTGGACTTGGACACCGACGTCGTCATCGGTGAGGTGAGGTGGTTCACATTGAGCGGCTTGGCTGGCATTGAGGCCCTTATGGTACCAGCAACGAGCTCCGACGAGGTGAAAGACGCGATCATGGCTGCGTTCATCATCGACCTGGGATATCTTGAGTCTCAGACGTACCAGACGATCTTCCAGAGAGTTGGGACGCACTGGGACAGCGGCTGCTTCGGAGTGGTTCCGTCGGACCCGATCCCCAGTGAAGTTGGCGAGCTGACAATCGAGCAGCTCTGTGGCTTCTTCTCCAATGAAGCAACCGGGGAAGTCGACTTTGGCCGGATCACGACGCTCAAAGACGCCGCCACGGAATGCGCGGGGAAACTCGCCCATTATGCCAAACCGGTCGAGGCATCAGAAGCGGATTTGAATAGACGCATGGCGGCGCTGGAGTTGAAACTAGCTGAGCAAGCCAAGGACGTGGACGAGTGTAAGCGGAAGGTGGAGAAGCAGCAGCAGGCGCTCGAGAAGTGCATGAAGCAACTGGCAATCTATACGGACCAGATCGAAGCGATGGAGTGGAGTTCCGGGTTGAACTGATGAGAATTCTGGAACTGAAGAGATGATTATGAGGATGCCTAGTGCAGCAAAATTTGGTTGAAGAAGCGGTGGTACATACCTTTCCCACCCAACCGTCAGTTCTTTCGTTTTGTTTTCCTGGAATCGCTCTCCGACCGAGTCGTTCTTGGAGGTTTGCCTCACTCCGAGATTTGCTCTCTCCAGCGCGCGATGCCGGACCACAAGTATCGTTTTCAGCTCGACCAGTTCGTTCGAGTCATCGGGCCGATCGTGTCTGTGTGCACGAAAGACGACTACGAGTGTCCGGACCGGAAAACCTGCACGGAGGACAGTCACGAGATGTGCCGCGTTGAGGCTGGGCCGCTGCTCAACCTGTTTGAAGAGCTCAAAATGGACATCACCCCGGAGATCACCGTTGACGGTCAACGGTGGCCCGTCTTGCACGAACTGAAGGTTGAAGGATACGGGTCGACGCCGGTGTTCACGACGAACGTCGACCAAATCAAGAGCGCGCTCAAAGAGGCGTTGGAAGAAGATTTGGACTACAATGTGGCCGACGACACGATCTTCGATCGGATCGGGGAGCACTGGGGTTTTGCGGGGCCCGACCTGATCTCGAAGCAAGTTGGTGAGCTGACTGTCGAGCAGATCTTCGACTTCTACGTCAATGCAGAGACTGGAGAGCTCGACTTCGGCGGCCTCACGGCGATCAAGGACATCGCCAACAACTGCGCCGCGAAGCTCGCGGCGAGAGCTTCGCTGGCGCCAGGACTCGACCCACCCGCGGGAGTTGCGCAGCTCCGCATCTCCGAGTCGGTTGGCTAGTGTGGCGGTCACGACACAGCAGTTAGCGCTCTGCAGGATCATGGAGGTGACTGAGGATCAAACGAAGGGGGTCCGGTAATACATGGAGTCTATTGCAAGGTGATTGCTCTTCGATATCTGTCCTCGTATCGATCTCTTTTCAAGTGAACGTGTCAGGGCGTTAAGGAAAGAGCTCGCACTTTTGGCATTCGTCACTCTGCTGTGATTGTATGAGCTCTCTTCACAGCATGTACCGCTTGAGGGTATGCCAGCTCGAATTGAAGGGTGATATGGTTCACGAGTACTGTGGGATGTGCTCTTCATCGAGCATGCTCTACATCCAACGTGACGGCTGGTCTGGCAAAAGTCCGGGGCGGACGTCTGCACGAAGATGGTTCATGATCTCTGCACGGAAGACTTTGAACGGTCGGTAGCATGCTTGCGAACGAGTTTCGCCTAGATTTCAACGAGATGGTGGGTTACAAGGTACGCATGACAATTTGTATCGTGAATGCCGTCCCGTGGCCGATGCGGATTACTATTTGAGAGTGCGAGGTGGATCTTGCGGTACGTGAGGGTGTAGTAATTGGTGACTTGCTGGTGCTAGCGAGCGGCGTGGGCAGCATCAGCGCTTCGAGAGGTGCTGCGTTGATGTCTAGATGCTCGGCACCCATTCCCGATGACACTGGCGCCGTGGTCATTCAGAAAATGTCGTCAAGATGCTGCTGCAGCACGGAGCCAGGGTCGATTCAGCCTCGCTCGTTGTGGTCCAATCTCAAGAGATCCGATCTGTGCATCGAGGCATTCCCGTTCGTACCCGCCGTCCGAGAGAGCGAGGGGGATGTGGACAAGTACAAGGATTTGCTTGAAGTGATTGACAACGAGTTCGACGCGATCGACGCCAAGATCCTCGCCAAGATCGATCATGAATCGCTGATTGGATAGGAGTTGTGGCCACCGGTCGAGCTCGCGTGCCACTTGGGGTACGTCGACATGGTGAAACACCTGCTTGTGGAGAAGCGGATCAAGACGGATTCCAAAAGCATCGTGGTCCTCCTGCGCGTCAAGCAGTGAACCAAGGCGCTGGCTGCTGCGGTGCAGTCGACCTCTTTGCAGCGTTGGCATGCATGTTGGTGTCAGATCCGAGTGAACCAATTATGGATGCATGTTTGTCACCATCTCCATAACTAGCACATCAGGACTTTGCATGGTCTCACATTCCTGCACGACCAAAGTGCCGATGCGGTTCAGGTGCGTCGCGACTCGCTCGTCCTTGGCGGCGTCAAGATGGAGCAGAAGCTGCGTCCGATGCTGGTAATAACTGTCAGTGTCCGTGGTGGAGAGCAGTGCGCTGGCTGGGGCCCTCGCGGCGGCCGCTGGTATGCTCGGCAAGGTGCGTCCAGCAGCCTCCAAAGTGTCGTCTGCAATCCCCTGATGAGCCTTCGCTGTCTGCGGCGACAGCTCGGCGCGGATGGGGACGCGCGCGCGCTCCAGTGGCTGGTGACGGCGTGCTACGACCGCTACCCGGGCGACAGCGTCTCTCTCGCTCCGTGCGCCATGGTGCGGGGGGTCGTTATGCTTGGGTAGTGTGCAGAGCAGTTGCTGACGTGAAGAGCCCGACGAACGGCAGGTTCACTCGCTGGCGCGCGTGCTGTGCGTGGGCGCCATGCTCGCGACCAACGCGCTGATGCTCCACTTCTTCGTGCGCGGCCTGCACGAGACGGACTCGCTCACGGCCACCGTCACGAGCGCCGCCGTCAACTTCATGCTCTCGGTGCGTCTCCCTGCTCCAGTAGCAGTTGATCCTCTCGCGCTGACACGTAGTGGCATTTCCTGGTCCGGACGACAGGCAGCAGTCGGGGTCGTCGTCTTCCAGGAGCTGCTGCCCACGCGCTGGTTCGTCGGCGCGGCATTAATCCTGACCGGCGTCGCGTGTCTGCTGCACGGCGACACGCCAGTCGAATCGCTGTCGACCGCTGCCGCTGACACCAAGAAGAAGCAGTGAGGCATCGCCAAGTGGAAAGTGGAAGTCGCTGTGTATGAAAGAACTACGAAAGCTGTCTGTCAGTCTGCCTACTACATGGGAATGGATACTCCTCGCGCCGCTGCTTGGCCTTTGACGATCCACAACGGCGTCAAGCTCTTCCTGCTCGCTGCGTCTCTTCTTCTTCTTCTAGTCGCTCAGGTCGTCGTCGCTGTCGTCGAGTGCGCTGGCGGTGCCGCACACGTTGATGGTCGCGGGCCAGTTCTTGAGCTCCGCCAGCTCCAGCCACGGGTGCGAGCGGTAGCCGGCCTCGCCGAACCACCGGCTGAACGCCGACAACGACACTGTGCGCGCCATATCCACTTGCTTGGCCCCATCTTCTTCCTCTTCTTTGCTCTCTTCGCTGTCGATCTCAACCACTTCGGCGTTGAAAGCTAGCACGACGGCCTCAGCGCCAAGTTCGGCCGAGTATCGCACGAGTTCCGCACTGAGCGAGCTGCACATTCCGTAGAAGGCCATGAGAAAGCACGTGAGCGTCGCCTTCAGGGTCTCGAGTGGAACCTTCTCCGCGTCTTTCGCCGCCTGTTCGTCTAATATGACCGCGCCGCACTTGATCTTGTCGAGGAAGTTGCCCTCGCACAACACGAGCAGTCCGCATGCGACGGCCCCGAGATCGATCCGCTCGTCGTCTTCGTCGTCGTGGCCCTCATATTCGCCATTCGCCGAATCCGTCTCGCGCACGAACACATCCATGAGTGCGTAGACGAGCTCCAACGAGCCTTCGCTGAAGGGTTGGCTCGGACCGAGCTCCACACTGCGCGACTTGTCGCACACAGATTGCAGCGCGCGCACGAATTGCGCCTTGCTCGTCACCGTGTTGGAGGTGACGGCCGCGAGCTGCAGGGACGCCTCCAGTTCGTTCTCGAGCGACAGCGCGTTCACCCTGTGAAGTTGCGACTGGCGCAAGAATTGACGGAGTCGAGAAATGTCGTCGTGGAAGAACTGGAGCTCCGCAGCCTCCTTGGCGATAGCGAATACCATCACGGGGCCCTCTGAGCCCAGACTGACGGCATCCAAAGAGTCCCGTGACCGACCGCTGGCATCCCCCGAGGGCGACAGGGTTGACAAACCGTGGACAAACGGCGTCGAGACGATGTCGCTCTGCCGAATCTGCCGCTTCCTCGTCGCGACGGTTTTCGTGTTCGTCAAGTGCTCGATGGGCTGATGCGTTGACGGCATCGTCCCAGGGATCGGACGCTGGGACCCCATGACTGGGCCGCGCCGGTTGCTGCGCATTCTCGCGGATGCTGCGGCGGACATCGACGCAGTCTGCTCCTGGAAGTCCTGCTGTTGCTGCCACTTGTTGACGTCCAGCAGTTCCACCCAAGAGATCAGCTGGTAACCTCCAGTGTTGTACCACTCGCCAAACTGCTCGAAAGTGACGCGCGCGCGCGAACGAACGCTGCCATACCCGGCAAAGCCGTTCGCCGATGTGACCGATAGGTTTGCTTGTGCTTGGCCGTTCGCTGCCACGTCCGTCATCAAGTCGCCCATTGCTTCTTCGATGAACTCGTCCGCTTCTTCGTAAATCTTCTCCAGACCAAGCCGGTACGTACCGTCGCTCAGCGCCATGAGGGCAAGCAAGAACGACCGCAAGTAGATGAAGAGCACAGAGTGCGGCAGCGCATCACCTTCTGCTTGCAGTGTCATCGGCCGACGGGAACCCACTGTCGTCGACTGTGCCGCGCGAGCGCTAGGAAGTCCAAATCCACTGACGGTGAAGCTAGCGTCGCTAGGCATACCAAACGCACTGGTAGTTGTCTGGTAGCCAAAGCCTCCGCCCCCGCCTCCGCCTCCGCCTCCTGCCGTGTAGTACGAGCTTGTCGACGCGTAGTTGTTGAGGGTGCGTTGGCGCTGCTGTCGCATCTTGGTGATAAAATCGAAGGCGAGAGATAGTTTTTGGCTCTTGGATCCCTTGCCCAAAATGCTCATCCCGCACGCCAGTTCCAGTGCGTTCACGCGGCCGCAGCGCTTGCGGTCGAACACATTGAACACGCGTGACAGCAGCTTCGACGATGTCTGCTGCGCCTTCTCCGCCATCCCCTCTTTCGACACGAGGCTTCGAATACACTCGTAGTAGTTGCTCCTCGTGAGCACTAAGTACGCGCCTTCGTCCTCTTCCACAGCGGCGTACGAGTATGCCGCGACGCCTCCAGTCGCCCGACTTTGGTTAGCGCGAGTGATGTTGCGAGCTTCTTCGGCTGATGGCGTTGCATACGCTAGCAGCGCGTCATACAGCTTGCTGACACTCAGCTCGCTCAGTTTGGTCGAACGCAGCATGAACAGGTACGTCGAGATGTCGCTCTCCGTGAAGTGGAGGATGTTTCCTTCTTCCAGCATATCGAACGCGTAGATCAGCGGCTTCTCGCGCTTGCTCGCTTCAAAGGCCTCCTTCGCCGGCCACTTGGACAAGTCGAGCAGCTCCAACCATGGGCAATCCATGTACCCGCCGGCGGCGTACCATGTAGCAAACTCGCTGAGGCTGATCGTGTCTGGCCGTTTCGTGGTCACTTCACAAAACAGCTTGGAAATGACAGCGCCAGCTGCCCGCTCTGCGATCGAGTTGGTACTCCACGAGTTGACCGAACTAGTGTCGTTCGAGTGACCCTTGGTCGCGTTGAAGCTTGAGAACGCAAACAGCACAACAAGAATCGCTTTGAGCATCTCGAACAAGTGACGACGTGACACCCGTCCATCTCCCTGGACATCAAAGAGCTTGAACAGCACACCGAGCTTGGCGCTCTTGGTAGTTCCACAGAACACACTCATGCCGGCTAGCAGCTGAAGACGGCCAACGGAGCTGGAGTTCATCCCGTACGGATCCTCCAGTTCACCACTGCCTAATGTGGCGGTACTGCGTCCGTCGTTGTTGCTTCCGTCGCTGGTGTTGTTGCTTCCGTCGCTGATCACACTCTCGCTCTCAAACAGAGTGTAGATGCGGAGCAAGTGGAACGACAGGAACTCTTGGTCCTCGTTCGACAGCTCAACGCGCGGCACGAGATCGCGCATGGCACGCAGGTACCCCTGCTTGGTCAGCGATTTCCCATGTGCGTACTTCTTGAGAAGATGCGACATCTCGCCGCACGTCATACGGCTGAAGTTCATGCGCTCCGAGATTGTGTACACGATCGCCACATCCTTGAGCCGAATGCGAAGCGAGGTGTTGTCGTAACTCGTCAGTTTGAACTGAAGCGCCACCGACGACAAGTCCTTGCTGCTCGACGACGAACTTGACGGTGATGTAATGAGGTGCGCAATACCACTCACGGCGTCCATGCTCGATACAACTGCATGACGGTCCTCCGTTGCCGCAACGTCGTTGGTTGAACCAAAGAGCGTGTTGTCAGTGTCGGGGTGAACAACATCCATCGATGATGAGCGCTGGCGATCAGTGCCGCTCTCGTGAGACGAAACGGTGTCGTTCGACGAGTTCGAAGAAGGCTCCGTTGTGAGCTCAGTCGCATTCGCCAGTGCTTGTTGCTGCCGGTTGATGTACCGCAGGATCGCTTCGGCGACCGTGTCGTTCACTTCTGGCCACTTCTTGGAGTCCAGCAACTCGATCCAGGCGATAATTGTGTACCCGTGCTGAGAGTACCACACCGCGAACTCTTCGAACGAGACCACTCCACCTCTCACGAACGCCTGTGCTGCACCAACCCCCGCAGCACTCGAAGCAGCACCGCCCAGCATAATTGAACTATCATCCGGAAGCGATCCACGATGCTCGTAGCGCCCGCCGCCATTCCGGCGGTTGTTGGCTCTAGACATGGCATCGGATGACTCGGGGATTTCGAAGCTGTGCCGGTGATCCCGTCGATTGGACGCAACGGGGCGAGTGCTGAACGTCTTGTTGGTGTCCTTGAAAATCGTATCAGCGATCTCGATCGCGGTTGTATCGGCAACGCTTGCAATCGCCTCTGCTGAAAGCTCGGAGCCGTTTCCAAGTGCCAGCAGCATCGTGAGGAAGGACCGCAGATACTTCCACATTTCACGCCGTGTCAGGCAGCCATCGCGATCTGCATCAAACAAGCGATACGCAAACGCGAGCTTCTCGCTCTTGGAGCCAGCGCAGAAGATGGTGAATGCCGAGACAAACTCGATCAGGTCGATCTTGCCAGTGCCTCCTCGATTGAAAGCAAAGAAGAGCCGAGACAGCGTGTCGGCGATCATCTTTGGGTCATTGCCTCGCCCAACGCTTCTAGGCGGGACGCGCGTGTTGGTATGGACACCGAACGCTGCCAAGACGCCGCGAGCAATGTCGGTTGGCAGCAGCTGTCGGATGCACGCATCAAACGTGCTCTTGTCGATGCAAGAGGTCGTCGGATTCTCCATGTACGGCTCGAACACGCGATACACGCGGTACAGCTCGATCTGGTTTAGCTTGATGGCGCGCTGGAGCTCAAAGTACTGGATCAGATCCCCGTTGTCGAAGCTGAGAGTCGTGATCGGAAGCTCTGTAATGGCATCGTCATCGGGGTCGAACGGCAGGTCGAACTCCAGCACAATCTCGTTTTTGAGGCAAATTGCTGGCAGGGTCGTGGGTGCGCTGCTCTCCTTGGAAGGTACCGCAGTCGAGGACGACTCGATAGACGCTGGAATTGCATGGTTGTTCTTCAGAACGTGACCATTCTTAGCAGGTTCGTCGTCGCTGTCGTCCTCCTCTTCGTCTTCGTCGATCACATCGGCAAACGCGAAGTTTGGCGGGTTCCGCGCCGCTCCATATGGAGGGTCGGAGTCAACGTCGACCTGGATGTTGTTTGCCGTGAAGTAGTTTGTGCTCGCCACGGCGATGTCGATCGGCTGAACGTCGAGTGCGTCCACGATGAAATCGGGAGATACAAACGCCCACTTCTTCAGGTCCAGCAACTCGAGCCAGCTCATGCCACGGTATCCTCCAGCGTTGTACCAGTACCCAAAGTCATCAAATGTGTACATGCCCATGCGCAGGTCCGAATTCGTGCGCGCGCGGTCGCCGTCGATCTGGTCGATGTAGTTGCCATCTTCCTCCTCGTCATCCCCAGTTGTTTCGTCATCCTCGATGCCGTCCATGATGGTCTCCATGATCTCGTGCTCACCCGTGTCCACAAGGTCTGCAAGTGATCCATAGCGCTGCAGCACGATGTCTTCCGGTGGTGAAAAGTAGAGCAGCGTCGTCAAAATCGATCTCAGAAACCGCCACATCTGCTGGCGGTTCAAGTAGCCCTTGCTGTCGACGTCGAAGTAGTGGAATGCTGCCGCCAATTTGTCGCTCTTGGACCCCCACGCCATGAGACTGAACCCGGCGGCGACCTCGAAGGCGTCGACCTTGACGCATTTCTCGGGCAAAAACGCCCGAAAGATGTCCAGCATGCACTCGAGGAATGCATTGTCGTGCATCAGATGAGGCTTGTCGGTCATACTGACGAGCTCGTCGACAGCTTCGAGGAACGTCTCCTCTTCCAGCAGCCCATCGCCCGTATGCTGCACAAAGATGTCGTAAATGGCTTGCGGGTAGACCTTCGTGAACGCCGCTTGGAGCAGCAGGTCGTACAACTGAACGGCTTGGTCTTCACCGATCGTGAGGATTCCACCATCTGCTTCAGAAAACCGGAAGCTGAGGGGCTGTGGCGTATCACTGTCCTCTTCGTCACCGTCGATATTGCTCGCTGAAGCTTCAGACACGACAGTAGACGCCTCGGCATTCGCGTCGTCCGAGAACGCCAACGGGACACCCCATTTGGTTGGAGACGGAGACTCTGTCCTTGGCGGGGAGCTCAAGCGCTTGGAAGCAGGCCACTTCTTGGAGTCCAGTAACTTGATCCACGGTACCGCCTTGCTTGAGCTGCTGTTGGTCTCGATCCACGGCCACATCTGGCTTTCGAATGAGACGGTGTCCTCCTTCGACAGCCCGTGGAACGCAAACAGGCGCGCCACAGTCACTTCAATGCACGAGGTGACGATGGACGCGGTCGACTGGAGCTGATCAGCAGTTGCGGACTGCAAATCAAACACAGCGGCGACCGACAGCAGCAAGCAGCTCATCGCCGCGCTCGCGACTGACAGCGTGATGGGGTCGTCCTCGCTGGCACCACACACGCGCAGACTCAGCTTGACCGCCACTTCAACCTTCTCCTGGACATCTCCGGGCAGCAGCACAAGGCAGCCGATCGCGAGCTGTACGGTCGACAAACATCGCAGACCTGTAAGGGGTGGTTATTTGTCGGGAGACGCTGCATGGCTCTCACCTGGAACACATCTGTGCGGTTTGTGGCTTGGAAGGAGCGGTAGATGCGGTCCAGAATGTCCTCGACGGGTCGAAACATCTCTCCAGTGCGGAGGTCGGGCAGAGAGCGCACCATGGCGAAGAAGTCGTCCTTCTCCATGCCCGCGTCTCCGTCGGCTGTCAGAGCGTCCACAGCCTGCATCAGCGCGCCGATGCTGCAAGTCCCCACTACACTCAGCACGAGCGGTACGAGCGAACGTCAGCCTCCCTCACCACGCGCCGGCAGCAGTACCAATGAGCCACGCACGCTTGGTGGCGACCAACGCGTTGCGCACGAGCCAGACGCGCTTGCTCTGCAGCGCCAGCGAGCAGCTGGGCGTCACGAAGGGCAGGTCCAGCACCGCGTCCGCGTCCGCCGCCGTCGGCGACGAGGGCAGCGACGGCACCTCCTCCGCGCTCACGTTGCTCTGCAGCGGGATGTCTCCGTCCGCGTCCGCCATCTCGGCCTCACCCCTGTCGTCGGCCTCGCTCCTGTCGTCGGCCTCGCTCCTGTCCTCGGTCTGCAGCTCGCCTTCCGTCCCCGCGCGTCGTCCAGCAGTGAGCACGCGCGTCGTCGTCCCGTCCGATCGGTCGCCCGCGGTTTCCGTTGTCGTCGCGCGTCCTTTCTTGGCGCCAGTGCCCCAGCCGCTTACCGTTTGTGGGTGAGTGGACGCGCCGATCCGGTCCGAAATAAGACAGTCGCGGCCCGAAATAAAGGCGGACGCTGCGGGGTCGGCCGGTCGGTTTCCTTCCCGCGCTCCCTGCCGCGGTGGTCGCGAAAATCAACTCGGGGGCGGCGGCCACGCGACACGGAGCCTGGAGGGCTGGCTGCACTAAAGGCGCGGGTGCTTTCTGCTGCTGCTGCCGCCCACGATGGCGAGTCGCTCGCCCGGCTTCTTCGCCTTCTTCGCCTTCTCCCGGCTGGTGTTCTCGCGTCGAGATGGCGCTCTCTACCGCGGCGAAAATTGTGCTGTTGAAGGTGGCCCCAACTGCCGATCTTGGGTGTCGGACTTGAGCGGAGATAAACGGTGCTTTACAAGTTGCCGAACCAGGACGCGATCCCGCTTGTATTGAAATAGATGTTGCTTGTTTAGGGGGGTGGAGGGGTCTCTGAAACGGCGCAGGCGCCTTCCCACATGGCTTCGCTTTGTTTTTGCGTGCCACCCCCGCGATCCGGTGCTCTGGACCTGCATGGGCGTCACGATGGACGCGCTGGCGCTGCTTCTAGCGGCCGCGTGGAGCGTCTGCAGCGTGTCAGAAGTGCGCGCGCAGCTGGGCGTGCCGACGGGCAACCTGTGCGCCATGCTGGCCAACTGCAACGGCCACGGGCGGTGCGACGCGCTCACCAAGACCTGCGCGTGCTTCGAGGGGTACGGCGCCGCCTCAGACGTCGCGGTCTACAAGTCGCCCGACTGCTCTCTGCGTACGCGCCTCGCTGCTCTTGCTCGGGGTCGGCCGACCGCTCACTGACCGCGCTGGCTTGCCAGGGACGTGTCCCGCCGGCCCGGCGTGGGGAGACATCCCAACCAGCGCGACGACTGCGCACGACAAGACCGAGTGCTCGAGCGCGGGCGTCTGCGACCGCCCCAGCGGCCAGTGCAAGTGCTACACTGGCTATGAAGGCAGCGCCTGCCAGCGGAGTACGTGCGTGTCTGTGCTCGTGGTGCGTTTCCCGGTTAACAGCGATCTCATGGAGACCAATCGTGGTGCGGGTGCAGTGACGTGCCCTAGCAGTTGCTCTGGCCACGGCCAGTGCCTGAGCATGAGCGAGATGGCGGAGGTCGCGAGCGCTTCTCCCGTCTCCGCTGCTGCCTCGTATGGCGGGGCTGCGGTGCGATGGTATCTGTGCGCTGGACAAGGCTGAAGCATCGGACTCACCTGTGTGGGTGGACGGCATCCTGCTTGGATGCTTTGCAGGCGACAACGACATGGGACCAGGACCGGCTGTACGGCTGTCTGTGCGACTCGTCGTGGGCCGTCGGCCTGGGTGCAGGCGAGCGCCAGCTCTCCGAGTGGTTTGGCGGGGACTGCTCGAGAGGTGCGCGGCGTGCGATGATACCTGTCGCTATGAGTCTCTGCTCACGAACACCGTGTTGGGCCGACGCTCGTCCATGTGCTGCGATCACAGTTCGGTGCCCTTCAGGCGACGACCCGATGACTGCAGTAGACGAGACGGACTGCTCCGGCAAGACGGCGCCGGAAGGATTCGGCGTCGGTGCGGCCGGCAACAAGTGCCACGTCGACTGCTCTAACCGCGGCATCTGCGATTACTCGAGTGGCGTGTGCTCGTGCTTCAGCGGCTTCTACGGCTCCAACTGCGCCAGTCTGTCGCCGATAACGTGAGCACGGCAGACGCCGAGGCAGGTCGTTAAACATGATGTGTTTGTGGTGTTCTGTTGTGGGGTGGCCGCCAAGGGGATCGCATCCCCATAGCGAGAGCTTGCAATCAACGACCCGCGCACCAGCTCCGGCCCGATTACGCCTGGTCGTACTTGGTGGCCTTGGACGCCGCCGCGAACTTGTCGAAGGGCGTCTGCTGGGACGATTGCCTGCATTACGACAACCTCAGTCAGCCCAACGTGCAGGAATCCTTAGCATCATGCGAGTTCTTCGCGTACCAGAACGTCACCGTGCCCATGGCCGCGGCGGAGAGCACACTGGTCGCAGCGCCGAGACGCGCGTTCTTCTTGAGGATGGCGGGCACCGCGCCGACGAGCAGACCACCGACGGCCGCGTTGACAGCGTCGTCCTTCTGGCGCACGGTAGCCGTCACGAACTCGCCCGTGGCGAACAGGCAGCCCACCGTCGCGAAGACGACCTGTTGCAATCGATCGGACACGCTGTTAGCCGCCACCACCGGACTGGAGGTTCGTTGGAGATGCACGTGACGCACCGAGCGGAGGCCCACGTGCTTGATCTGGTTGGCAAACTTGGGCAACTTGGCGCCTGAGAGATCGCGTCCATGTGTTAGTGGCGCGGCCAGAGAACCAGCCAGCACCATGCAGCAAGAACTGACCAAGCTTCGGGATGGACCAGACCGACTCGACCGAGCCGACGGCCGCGCCGAAGAAGGCACCACTGGCCTGCAGAGTCACACAGCAGCTCGGTTGTTAGCTGAGCGCCAATGCAGAGGCCTGGGCTGCGGCGCTTTGCCTACGGTACCGTCGTGAGCACAATCTTCTCCGTTCCCGCGGGCTGCTCCATCCTGCCGTTCGAGTGTCTTGGCGTCGCGTGTGAGGCAAAGGGGGCGTGGCGCGCTTGGACCGCCAGAAGCGTCGAAAATGCGAAGATATTATTGACATTTTCGCGAAGGGGTTTGTCGACACCTATATCGACTACATAAATTCGACAAGTTTGGAGCTTTCGATTCTAAACTCATACGTACGGGATCCTCAAAACTATATATTAAACGCCTATTTTGTAATAATTGGTCATCTTTGCGCTTGGGGCAATACGATAGTGCGTGAAGCTCTGCTGATGCATCGTGATTGCTAGTTGAAAACTACTCCAACCCTCGTGAGAAGGCCACTGGCCGGCTCCAATTTCTGTCATATTCCCCTCTTGCAGGGGTCACTTCGTCAAAAAAATTACCGATGTCAATTTGAGTCGCGCTGTGTTTGCTACGTCACAGTCGATACCGTATTTCAACGGCTCGACGAAGGCGAGCATCATGACGGCCCACTCGACCGTGCGCGACGTTCGGGTCCAAGCTCCAGGGCCACCGCCGCGTGGCCGACCCGCCAAAGCTCGTCCTGCACGGCGAGGTGGTGCCGACGATCGATTTGTCCGCCACGTACATGTACCTGGGGATCGGGGACGGCTTCGACCACGCCGTCACCGACTTCCAGCTCGGGCTGACGTTCAAGCGCATGCGCCAAGACACGGCAGCACTGCTACGGTCTGGTCTTCGCCCGGCGCAGATCGTCAAGGCGACCAAGGTCTACATCTACTCGCACGTCGAGTACGCACTGCGGCACGTCCGAGTGCCCCGCGCGGACCTCGACCGCTGGGACGTGTGGCTGCACCGGGGGCTACGCCACCTGCTTCGCCTCCCCCGAGCCGCATCGTCCGAGTTCTTCTCGGCGCCGACGTCGCGCGGCGGCCTCGGTCTCCCGCCGCTCGCTGACATAGTGGCGGCCGTGCAGGTCGACCACGCGTGGCAGATGCTGCGCGCACCCGACCCTACCGTCCAAGCAACCGCTCGTGCGCAGATCGCTGCGATCGCGCAGCGACGCTATCGCCTCGACCCCGAGTACTGGCGCGACCGCGGCAACGAGCTCGTCCTCATATTCCTCCGCGGCGAGCTCAAGGCTCGCCGCACGCCGAGCGCCGCCGCCAGTCCCACGACGTGACGTCGCTCTGGACGGAGGTACAGCAGCACGCCCGTCGCCTCGGCTTCGAGTTCTTCGCGCCGGAGCCGTCGACTGCAACGGCTCCAACCGATGCAACCGACGCGGCGCCGGCCCCAACGCCGTCGCCGGCACTGCGCACGCCTTCCCATCGCGACGCACTGACCAAGACCAACGTGATGGCGCAGCTGAAGCTGCACGCCAAGCTCCGACACGCGAGGGCGTGGGAGCAACAGACCGACCAGGGACGCACGGCGCGCGCACACGGGCGGACCGGGAGCGCGTTCGTCACGCGCCCCGGCGGCCTCCACGACCGCGACTACCGCCTCGCACTCGCGGCGCGGCTCAACCAGCTGCCTACCCGTTCAGTGCTGCGCCGCCAGCGACGCGGCACGGCAACGCGCTGCCGTCGGCCTGGCTGCGAGCAGCAGAGTGAGACGCTCGGCCACGTGCTGAACCACTGCGCCGGCAACAACGCCGGGATCCGCGCGCGGCACGACCGCGTGCTCAACACCATCGCCGCGCGGGTGCGCGAAGTGCGACGGCCACCCGGCAGCACGCCCCTGGAGGTCCGAGTGAACGCGGCAGTGGCTGAGGTGGCCGACTCGACGCTCCGCCCGGACCTCCAGGTGCTCGACCACACGCACAAGATCGCTGTCATCACCGACCTCGCCGTCGCGTTCGACGCAACGGCGGCGGGCAGCAGCAGCGGCGGCCTTGACCAGGCGCACCGCGCCAAGATCGCGAAGTACGCGCCGCTGGCCCGGGCGCTGCAGCAACAGGGCTGGCGTGTAACCACGTCGGCGGTGGTGTATGGATCGCTCGGGTCCGTGCACCCCGCCAACTTCAAGACCTACACAGAGACGCTTGGCCTCGCCAAGCGAGTGGCCAAGCAACTTGACCGCGCTGGCTCGTTCGACTGCATCCGAGCGAGCGCGGCCATCTGGTTCGATCACGCCGCTGCCACCAACCGCCATAGCGGCTCGGGCGGCGGCGCCACTACACGGGAGTGACACCTTGGCCTCAGGGCCACCAGAGCAGTCTCCCACAAGGAGCCGCTATTCAGAAACTCAGTAGTTAGCAACACCCGCTGCATTCCAGAGGAGATCCGGTTTCTCAAATCGCTAAAAATTGCTGCTATTTCTGAGGCAACAACCGATAAAAGTGACATAGCTGTAATCAGTAGGAAATAGCTGTGCTTTTGAGCCCACTTCCAGTTAATATCGCTTCGGTGAACGCTGGCAAATGCATAGAGAAAAATCTCACATACAAAAATCAAGTGTGCCTGTTTTTTTTAGCCTCGAAATGCTATTCAATCTAAACTTTAGATTTAAACATGACGAATTAACCTCAAAACGCAAATTTTTACTCCTCGTTTTCTAGTTCGGACAAAAAGTGGTACGCTAGCGCCGCGTA
>JAADYF010000522.1:0-19207 GCA_023338175.1 Phytopythium delawarense
CGTACCCCATGTTGTAGACGATCGCGGCCTCCTTGCCGACGTACTTGGCGGTGGCCTGCTCCAGCTCGACGTGGACCGTGGTCGTGCCGAACTCCATGGGCGGCGTGCTCGAAGCAAGCGACATCTGGTTGACAGTCTTGAAGACCGTCTTGCTGCACGTGTTCATCCAGTCGTCAGCGAAGCCAAGGTAGTTGTACGACCCAAGGTTGGTGCACGTCTGGATGCAGCCCTCCTTGTTGTGCAGCGTCTTGTTCTCGTCCACCGAGTAGCGCTCGATGAGGTCGATGTGCGCGCCGGGGGCTCCCGCCACCGGGCGATTGAACACGTCCTGCAGGCGGTGGTAGATGCGCTTGGTGTAGAAGTTCTCAAAGGCGACCAGCAGCGGCGCGTAGCCCTTGCGCTTCGTGTCCGAGTAGCGCGAGCCGCCGAAGATGGCGCCGGCGCGGTCGCGCAGGTGGCCGAACGTGATGAGCACCGCGTACTGGATGTAGCACAGGATGGCCGCTGACAGCGGCACGTGCTCCGCCGACATGGTCCCTCGCTGCTGCTGATGCTAGTGCTACTGCGAATGCCCTGGGCACCAGGACGACGACTCAAGCGGAGGGGGCGAGCGATACCGATGGCGGGCGGTCCGGGAAGAACGGGAGTGAGCCGAGCAAAGCAAAGGAGACGTCAGCATCACCCGAGCAGGTCTCCAAAGTAGTGTTGTACAGTCAATCCTCTGTTTTCTGTTCATGTGATAATGATCAAAACTAACAGTATATTAAATATAGAAAGGAAGCTGACAGGAGTAATGTACCACTACATCGTACACGTAGCATTCTATGCTAACGGTTATTAGAAGGTAGTGGGGGCTAGAGAAGCAGTGTTATATCGAGGTTTTGAGGTTTTGGCGCTTACGGGATCACTTGGGAATTGTATGCCAGACAAGGAGACACCACGGAAACGGCCGCGCTGCAAAAAAGAAGCGGCGAGATGTCCCAACGGCCTGCAACAACCTTCGTGAAACATTCCATTGGAAATGCCACATGCAGCCAACCACGCACAGTCGTTCGGTGTGAAGGCTCGACGCTTAGGGCGAGATGTCCTTGCCCTTCCAGCGCATGCGGAGTTTGGACATGCAGGCAGGCTACCAAGCATCCTGATGGTGCTTTCAACCGCTTGCATTTCCATCTCGCCTCCAAACCGCAGCGCATGCCGCCGTAATCGCTCTCGCCGATGATGACTGGGTGGTGGATCAGTCAGAATCAACCGGTACATATCCGGTATTACTCAGAAAACCGGTTTTCTTTCCATCTGATCCGTCCCCGAAAGGACGCGCAAGACCCGCCAATGCCGCCGCCCCAATGCCGCCCGACGGCAATGACCGGCGCGCGCGGCCATGGATCGCGGCCGCTCGTCGCTCGCGCGCCACCGCCGCCGCCGCCTGCAGGAGGCCACGCAACATGTGTCGGAAGCGTACGAGCTGGCCGCGCCGGCTTCCATCGCGCGCCTGCGAAGCTACAGCCCGCGCGGCGACGGCGACGACACGAGTGCGGAGTCTGAGGCCGTCAGCAGTGCAATCCGCGTGCTGCGCAACGCCAAGAACGGCGTATACCACCGCGGTGGGTCGCGGTCGTCCCTTTGTATAGTTACTGGCCATCCGTGGCCTGACTGACGCCCTCGTGGCCCCGCCAGGACTGGCCGCGCGCGCGCTCGGACTGCTCATGATGCACGACCCGGAGGTGGCCGCGCGGCTGCGGCTCGAGGCCGAGGACCTGGTGGACGCGCTGCTCCAGCTCGTTAACTACTGTCGCCACGCTGGCGTCCAGAACGCCGACACGCGCCGCGTGCACGTTAACTGCTGCCTCGTCATCTCGCTGCTCATGCAAGGTCAGTGGCTGCACCGCCTCCATGATCAGTCGGCACTCCAATGACCGCCTGCCATCACGAATCCGCAGCTCCCAGCCACCAACAACAGCAGAAGGCGTCGCTGGTCGTCGCGCTTGACTCGGAGCTGCTGGTCATGGACAGCAAACCGGCCGAGGCCTCCAGCTCCTTCCTGCTGCTCACCGTCTCCGGGCGACCCGAGAGCGGCGACACGACTCTCCGCTCCACCTCAATCGATAGACCCAACGCTGGTGACCGCGTCAGTGCTGGTGGTGACAGAAAAACATCCTCCAAGTTATCTGTGGCATCACCGACAAAGCAGCAGCACATCTCCAGGACCAGCAACCAGCAGGAGTCACCGCCGAAGGAGCGCAAGGTGGCGTGGGCACCCAAGGAGCAGTTCGGGCACCACCAACGAGCATTCCCCCAGCCTACGCGGATACACCCCACTCAGCAGCCTGCGGGGGTCGCCCCTCCAGCTGACGCGCTTGCCGCCAGCGCTGCCGGTCGGTCGACACCCGCGCGCGTGTTCAAGATGGACCGGTTCCGCGTCGTGACGCCAGCCTTCGCGTCAGCCAGCGCTCTCCGAAACCCGGCAGACGACGTCCCGCGATGGAGCAACTCGCCAGTGGTGAACCCGACCGGCGGGTGTGTCATGGGCGGTGCGTCTCCGTCTATGTCGAACAACTCAGAGCTGGCAAGTCCGAGAAGCGAGTCCTCGCCAACACCTCCTTCACCGGCTCCTCTTGTGCCTCCGCCATCGTCGTCGCTCATGCACCCACAGCACATGCTCGAGATCTTGCGGACGCAGCAGATGCCCATAGCATCGCCTGCTTTCTTCACGCGACGTCTACGAGAGAGCATCTCGCGGCAGGCGTCGTCCCGGACTGCCACGGAGACGGATGGAGGAGCCCCAACGCCAGTGAATCGGATTTCTGTCGTGACGTGGGGTGAGTGGAAACGCAGTCGAGGAGTTGACCGGTCCGACGGCAATGACGAGCTGCATGAGGAGGAGGAAGAGGAGGAGGACCAGGCTGTTGATGAAGTGCCACTCAGCACGACTGATGATCTGTCTCCAAAGCAACACTCGAGTCATCGCCCAGCCATCGGCAGCAACAGTCAACCCCCGACCAACGCGATAACATCCATCGACACTTCCCAAGTCCAGCTCTCCAACACGCCCGAGGCCAAACGGCAGCGACTGCGGGAGATATTGGCGTCTCCAGTCGAGCCGTTCGAGAAGAACGCGCTGCACTTGCGCTCGCTGGCTCGCCGTGTCGACTCGACCGCCATGGCCGCCTTCGACGTGGAGCTTCGGACACTGACTCGCGAAGAACGCCAAGTCCGTGAACAACTTCACGCCTTCATCCAAGACGAGCGCGATCGCCTGCCGCTGAAGTTCCTCTTCGCGCTCCCAGGCGGCGCTGCGTACTGCCGCCACCGCATGCGACGCGCCATGGCGCTGTGGATTTTCACGTTTGAGCAGAACCAGCGGCGACTCGCATTGCTCCAGTGGAAGGCTCTGATCGAGCACGGGCGCTTCGTTGAGCGCGGAGCCGCTTACCACGCGCGTGCAGTCCAGCTGCGGCTCAAGGTTGCGATTGCGTACGTTGTCCGCAACTTTCAGCAGCAGGCGATACGGCGCTGGGTGCTCGTCACACAAACGCAGATCTGGCTGACGCGGGATCAAGCGGTGAGAGTCCTCCAGGCTCGAGTACGGCAGTTCATGACGCGGCAACGCACGCTCCGAGCCTACCGCAGCGCCAGGTTCGGGTGCAAACCACCGCCAGGGTGGTTTCAGCTGCGCGACGACGTGTGTTTGGCGCCTCCGAGGAGCGGCGTCTCGTACCGTGTGCCGCTAGAGATCCGGCATGACATGCGCGCACGGTGGAAAGCGGCGACTAGCGTGCAGCGGAGGCTACGTCGGCGGAGGTTCAGCGCGTACCTGTCTCGATACCGAGTCGCGGCCACCAAGATCCAGTCGGTCGCGCGCATGCGAGCCGAGCGAACGCGGTTCGCGGCCATCAAGAAGCAGATCGTTGCGTTCCAAGCGCGAGTGCGCATGGTTGCGTGCCGGAGCGTCTACGTGCGCCTTCGAGACGCAGCGTTGCTGGTCCAACGCGCTTTCCGCGACTCCCGCGCTCGGAGACTCCGGCGACTCGTCAAGTGCGCGCAGTTCCGCCTGCACGAGCACAGGCTGACGGGCGCCTTGCGAATCCAGCGAGTAGTTCGTGGATTTATCGGTCGTCGGCGAGCGAGAGCCATCCGCTGCGAGAACGCCGAGCGCTTCCATGCGGCCTTGGTCGTCCAGCGCGCGTGGTACCGCCGCAACAACGAGTTCTCGACCTTCTTGCTGCTCGGCTGTCTCCGCGAGCAAGAGGGCGAAGACCTCGCCTTTGACGCCCGCGTGCTTGGCTTCACGCGCGCCACCGCCGCCAACCGAATCCGCCACGCTTGGACCGCATTCCTCTTCTCCAAGCGCGACCTGGCCGCATGGAGGATCCAGCGAGCAGCGCGCGGCTTCATTGCTCGACTGCGCGTCGCGATGCTCCGGCGGCGACGCATCGCCCGGCGGAGGATCAAGTGGTTCCTGCGCGTCCGACACGCCGAGAGAGTCCGCACTGCCACGAGGATCCAGTTCGCGTGGCTCCGTGCGGTTCCTGGCCGCCTCCTGCGCCACTTGCGCGACCTGCGAGCTCGGACAGAGCTTGAAGATGCTCGCCGGAGGTATGAGCTTGTGTTCAACTCTGCGAGTCGTCTCCAAGCGCTCGTGCGAGGGTATTTCCAGGGCCGGAAGCTTGCAAGACACGAGCGAAGCGCGCGAGTCATCCAGCGATCGTATCGCGGGTTCATCAGCCGCAAGCGACACGAGGAGAAAATGGCACGACTGCGAGCAGAAGCAGCCCAACAGGCTGCGCTGCAACTGCTAAGCACTGCCGTCCAGGCTGTGACGGCGAGGAGACTCGCAGTCATGAACTTGGCGGCCGTGCATGTCCAGCGCGTGGCTCGCGGCTTCGTGGCGCGCGCCAACCTCGTCGCTTCGGTCGTCCAACGACGGCGCGAGCAGCAAATGGCGAGCCGCATCCAGCGCATCTGGCGCGAGAACGCGTGGCGCCGAGCGTTCGCACAGCGCGCGAAGGTGTCACGTAGTCTGCTGGAGGCTCAGCGACGGCGTCAGTCGCCATCCAATCCGTTCCGAGCCGCTACGAGTCTTCCCAGCGTCCTAGAGCGAGTGCTGGCACTCTCAACCAAGTACTTGGACCCCGCGGACGAGCTCTGCGGCATCAGTGTGTACGAGTGGCTGCGGCGGAACGGACTGAGCGCCAGGTACGGCGACGCCTTCCAGAAGAGAGCAGCTGGTGACGGAGGTATCGACAGCGCGCTGTTGTTCATGGCGCAGCTGCGTGAACTGGACGAGGAGCAATGCAGAGACCGACTACGCGCCATCATGATGAAGGCCGCGGCGGTCTCTGGCGTCGACTCTGACGCCACCTTAGACGATGCGGACTTGGACGTGGACGTGGACGCCCTCGTGACCAACCTCCTCGCGTCTCGAACACTGCGAGAAGCCCGCGAACTGCGCCGACAGCTCGCTCGCGACCAGAAACGCTACCGCGAGCACTTCCAGGCCGACACGGAGCGCAAGAAGCAGCAGCTCGCCGGTGTCGAGAACGCCGCGCGCCACTGCCAAAGCGCGCTCGACGCCGTGCTGCACGAAGCTGACGAGTTCCGCAACCCTCCGCGAGCGCTCTGCCTTCAGCGTGACGCGTGCGTCCAGGACCTCCAGCAGGCAGCACGCGCGGTTGAGGCGGCGAGACGCGAGCTGGAAGCGGTAGAAGCACGCGAAGCGGAGCACGCTCGGCTCCTCGCACAACGACGGGATGAGATCCAACGGGACGTCGCGCCGAGGGAAGCTGCAGCTCGGGCGAGTCTTGAAGGCTTTCGGACCCTAAGCGATAGCGGAGCTCCAAGCGAGCGGGACCAAGTCGCGCGGGCCTTGTTCTTGGACCGGTTCCCTGGTCTCGAAGCGCGCGCTGCAGCCTTCTCGAGTGCGCTGGCGGAGGATGGAGGCTCGGGTGTGACGAGAACTCAGCTCGCGCGGTTCCTCGGCTTGCAGCCGCGCCGCAGGAAGGAGCTGACGCTGTCCGACGTCAAGCTGACCATGCCCGAGCTGACGCAGTCCAGGTACGCGGACGCCCAGCGGCAGCACGACCTGCTGCGGCTCACCGCGTGCGCGGATGTACTGCAGTTGGGGCTCGAGCGCCTCGGCGAGCTGCTTGGCGTATCACTGGAGGCCCTCGCTCTCGGGAGAAGCCGCCGCGACCACGCTCAGCCCGGCCAGTCCAGAGTAGAGGCCATCGTCATCGACGCCTTGGAGCGATCGAGAGCTCGCCCCGAGAGCCTCCCAGCCGCAGAACACCGCGCACGAGCGCTTCGAGACGGCGTCGACGCGTTCGTGGTGCTCAACGCCGCGTCCACCACGGTGCAAGCCTGCTGGCGATCGCGTGCGGGTCGGAAGCTGCTGCTGGCGCTCAAGCGCGGGCATCGACGAGCGGTCGTCAAGGCGGAGTATGTCGCCGAGCGGTCGAGAGACTACGTGACGCCTCTGTGGGAGCGTGAGCGGCGGCTCGAGCAAGAGGAGATGGAGGCCTTCGAGCAAGAGCAGGCGCAGTTCGCGAGGCTCGAGGCGCTGGCAGCCGTCCCGCGGTTCCCGTTCGTCTTCCGCGCGTGGCACTACGAGCTCGGCGCCTACGTCTACCGCCGGCAGGCCGAGACTGACGGACTCGAGGCGTTCGAGACGGAGGGCGAGCACTACGAGCTGGAGGCGCAGCACTCGACGTACTCGATCGCCGAGGACGACGCCGCCGTCAAGATCCAGGCGGGAGCTCGCGGCCGCCTCGCCCGGCGTCTGGTAGCCACGCTCCATCGAGCACAGCGGCGGCAGCGACGGCGAGACGCCATGGAGCGCGAATGGGACGCCGCGAGGCAGGAGCGCGCGCAGCTGCTGACGCTGAGCATGAGTGTCTCGGTGGCTGCGGACGCTCGCATTAAGCTCTGGTGGCGAGGACGGAGGCAGCCGGCGTCCCAGTCCAAGCAGCAGCCTCCGCCACGGTCCCGCAAGCTCGTGGCGGCGTCTAGAAGCGTTGAGGACGCCGCCAGCGTCGACCGCGAGCTGGACGAGACCATGCGCGCGCTGGTGACGCCCGTGGAGCACGCGTACCACCGCAGCGTGCGCAGCGAGCACCGGCGCGAGTGGCACTTCCCAGCGGTGGCACGCGGGCCCAACGCACACGCGCGGTCGGTACTCGAGCTGCTGCGCGCGTTCGAGCGCTTCCAGCGCGCGTCGGGGCCTCATGGCCGCGTCTCCCGGCTATCGCTGCGGCACACCAAGGCGGCGCTGCGCTTCGGCTGGCGGGAGGTGCGCCAAGGCCCAGCCGCGCGCTACTTCGTCCACGTTGCGTCAGGCGCCGCGTCCTGGGAGCCGCCGCCGCCGTACTCGTTCGCCGAGAGCGCGGCGGCCACGACGATACAGGCTTTCGCTCGACAGCTCGCGGCGCGGCGAGAGCGAGAGCACGAACTCGACCGCTTCAGCCTGGCAGCCGTGGTGCAGACCGCCGTTGACCGCGTGGCGAAGCTCGGCGGCTGGACGGGCTTCGGGCTCGAGGGCCTCACGGCGGCCGCCGCGCTCTGCCTTGTGGGCCTCGCCAAGAACCTGCCGTCACTGGCGTCCCCGCCGCTGGCCAACGTGTCGACGGCCGACGAGCTGCGCGCAGTGCCCGCCGACGTGCTGCGACGGACGCTGCAGTGGTCGGCGAACGACGTGGCGGCGCTGCAGCTGCTGCCGGCCGTCGACCGCCGCGTCAAGTTCCCACTCAGCCCCACGTGGACGTCGTCTCCGTCTCCGTCGTCGACCACCTCCTTCCCGCCGTCGTCGCCGTCCTGGTGGCCGTCGCCGCTCCAGTTCCTGCCGTCCATGCGCGTGGTCAACCAGCTCGTGGCCAAGCGCTTCCCGAACCAGCAGGGCCGCGTCCAGGTGCTCGTGCGCGCCGTCACGGCCTCCACGACCGTCATCTCCTACCAGCAGCTCGACTTGCACCTGCGCCGCTACGGCGGGCGGCCCGACGAGGCCGCGGGCGTCTCCGCCATGCGCGAGCTGGCCGACCTGCCGCCGCTCTTGCGCGCTGCCCAGCAGGAGCGCGCCGCCTTCCTGGCGCTGGCGACCGCCCTGGACCGCGCCGTGGTGCTGGCCGCCAGCCTCGGGCTGCGCGCGCTGCAGGCCGAGCTGTCGGCCGTGCGCGTGGTCGCCTGGCAGCTTGTGCAGCCCGACGACGACGTCCAGGCCGAGGCGACGCGCCGACGCGTGGAGCAGGCGCTGCCACTGAGTCCGGAGGTGTCGACCCGCGAGCTCGAGAGGGAGACCCGCCTCGCGCTCGCACTCCCGAGAGTCAAGGGCCTATGGGAGCACGAGGCGGACGCCGCGCAGCCAACGCTCTCGGCCGCGCAGGCCGCGCGATTCGTGCGCGAGCGCGGGCTGGAGCGCGTCCTGCGCTGGGAGCGCGCGGCGCGGCTGGCCCAGTCGCTGGCGCGCATGCGGCCCGCGCGCCGGCGCTTCCGCGAGTGGCAGGCGGCCCGGCGGGCGGCGGCGCTCACGCTGCAGCGCGTGGTGCGCGGACGCGACGGCCGCGAGCAGGCGGCGCGGCTGGCGGCGCAGCGCGCGTCCGACTTTGAGCAGGCGCGCGACCCGCGCTCGGGCGCCTTGTTCTTCGTCTTCACGCCCACGCGCGAGCGCTTCATGGACGAGCCCGTGGATGCCACGGGCCGCGCCGTGCCGTTCCGCCCCTTGGTGCGCGACCGCGTGACGCAGCGCTGGCTACTGGCCTGGCCGGGCTTCGACAAGGCGCGGCGCGGCAAGCAGTCGGCAGGCGACAGCAGCAACTCCACCGCCAGCACCAGCGTCAGCTGTAGCACGTGCCGCGTGGCGCGGGCCGCTCGGCGCTGCCTCGAGTGCGCGTCCGCGTCCGGCGACTTCCTGGACCTGTGTCTGGCCTGCTTCGCGGACGCGCATGCGGCGCACGGCTTCTCGGCGCTGGCGCGGCGCGAGGCGGCGGCCTTCCGCTGCGTCGAGTGCCGCCGCTGGTCCTCCCTGCGCTGCCTGCGCTGCGACGAGCACTACTGCGCGCGCTGCTTCCGCCGCGTGCACGCGCGCGGCCACCGGCGCGCCGCGCACAAGAGCGAGGCCTACGCCGAGCGCGCGGCCGCCTGCGCCGACTGCGAGGCGCGCGTGGCCGAGCGCCGCTGCCTCGACTGCCGGGACGCGCTGTGCCTGCCGTGCCTCGAGCGCTCGCACGGGCGGCGGGACACGCGCAGGGCAGCGCACGCGACCGAGCTGGTGGCCCAGCCGCTGGAGGACCCGGAGAGGGAGACCCACTGCGCGCAGTGCCGCGCGCGGCGCGCGGACGAGCGCTGCGGCTTCTGCGCCGCGCCGCTGTGCGCCGTGTGCCTCGAGGAGCGGCGCGACGCGCACGCCGAGGCGCTGGGCTGTCCCGAGACGGCGCTCGAGCTCGCGCGCGTGCGCCTGCTGGGCGAAGACGCGCTGTGCGCAGAGTGCGGCCGGCCCGCCGACCGCGAGTGCGGCGAGTGCGGCGACCGCTACTGCAGCGCGCGATGGATGGGCCACGCCGGCTGCTTCGAGCGCTTCCACGCCAAGGGCCGGCGCGCGCGGCACGAGTGGCGTGAGTGGCGCCGCCCCGACGCCGTCGACGAGCAGCAAGAGGCCGCCAACGCCGCCGCGCTGGCCGCCATCGAGGAGCAGGTGCGCGCCAAGCGCCGGCAGGACGCGCGCGCCGCCGAGGCAGAGGCCACCGCGCTGGCTGCCGCTCTGCGCGCCGACACGGACGCCAACAACAAGCCGCCGCTGGCGAAGACGCGGTCCGGGAGGAAGCGCAAGGGCAAGAAGAGGACCAAGAAGAAGCCCGGCGTCTGCGCCGTGGACCAGTGCACCGCGCGCACCGCCAGCGCCGCGCTGCCCTTCTGTCTGCAGCACCTGACGCCGCAGCACGCGCTGGAAGTGGCCAAAGGCGACCCGCTCGAGGCCGCCAAGCTGCTGGCAGACGTGCAGCGCGACGCCGTCGGAGGCGATGGACTCGGCAAGCGGATCGCGCGCATGCTGGCGGCGCTGAGGGCGGCGCCGGCTAAAGACAACGCGAAGACCGGGAAGAGCAGGAGGACCAAGGCGGATGAGGCGTCCGGTGCGACCTCCACGACGCAGGAAGAGGAGGGTAAAGAGAAGTGAGTTGAGGGTGAGTCTCCGAGTCTGGGCACTTACTTGCACACGCGTCACTACTGCGCCGCCATGGGCTCGTCCTTGACGTCCGCGGCTCCGCCTTCCGCCTGGGGCTCCACGCTCTGCTCCACGACGGCCTTCACCTCCTTTGTTGCGTCCTGCTCCACCCTCTTCCCCGCTACCTCCTTGACCGCGTCTTGCTCCACGATGGCTTCAGTCTCCTTGGCTGCGTCCTGCTCCTTGGCAGCTTCCGCCTCCTTGGCAGCCTCCGCCTCCTTGGCGGCCGCGCGCTCGGTCAGCAGTGCCTTCACGTCGGATGCGATCCGCAAGTGGGCGGAGTTGGCGGCGACGAACGCGCCGAGCAGCGGCGTGAGCGCCGGCTCCTCGTTCAGCAGCGAGCGCAGCTGCGGCACCGGCAGTCGCTGGGCGAGGAGCGGGAAGGACGCGGGCTGCACGAGCGCCGCGCTCTTGACGAACCCGCGCCAGATGGCGTCGCCCATTTCCCACACGCGCCGCGCCGCCAGGCTCTCCAGCAGCGCGGCCGCGTCGCCCTGCAGCGACGGGTAGCTCGTGACGCTCAGGATGAGCGTGCGTAGCGCCAGCTTGGACACGTGCGCGTCCTGCACCAGCAGCACGCGGCACACGTGGAGCAGCACATCGGCCGGGAACGCGTGCCGGTGCTCGACGCAGCAGTTGATGGCGTGGATGGCCTTCTTCTGCAGGGCGGGCTCGCTCTTGATGTCCACGTGGTGCAGCGCCACGAGCAGGTCGATAGGAGCCACGGGCTGCGGTGGCATAGCCTCCAGCAGCTTGGTGATCGCCACAGACACGCGCGGCGGCGGCAGTGCGAGCAGCGCGGGGAGCAGCGGGAAGAGCACGTCGCTGCGCAGGCGAGGCAACACCGGGATGAGCACCGAGATGGCGTCGGGCACGTGCTCGTGCGCGTGGTACAGCGCCACCACCTGTGCGACCAGCGCCGCCTCGGCCGCGTCTTCGTTCGTGCTGCTCACGCTCGTTGACCGCGTGGTGCGCACCGACAGGATCTGAATCACGTGGCACACGAGGCCGAGCGCGCTCGCTTCGAAGCCGTGCAGCTGCGCCACCACGTTGACGCTGCCGCGCTGCTTCAGGTGCTTGATCAGCTTCTCGATGGCCTGGAAGATCACCTGCCGCACCGCCTCCGACGTGTGCGCGTACGTCGCGACCAGATGCGAGAGCAGCGACGGCTTCTTGGCACACAGCGCCAGGAACAGCTCGAGGCGCCGCAAGATCTCCAACTCGTTGCCGTCGATCGACTTGCCGAGCTCCATCTCGCGCTGGCTTTCGGTCGCGAACGCCAGCAGCTCGCGCTCCATATCCAGTTGATACTGGACCGCCTCCTTTACCTGCCGCTTCAGCCACAGCTGCTGCTCGCTTGCTGCTGTGGTGTTCGTCTGCTGCTCGTGCTCTTCCGATGCCACGGACTCTCCATTGTCTTCGACCATCTTCTCCGTGACGTCAGTCGTAGCAGAAGGCACTGCGTCGTCCGCAGCCGTGTCCCCACTTGGCTTGTCCATCTCGACGTCTTTATCACCTTCTAACGCCTCATTCGCCTTCTCTTCTGCTGCCACCGGCGATTCTCTCAACGAATCCACGAGACGGATAGCAAACGCCTCGACCTCGCGCTTCAGCCCGCTGACAGTGTACAGCTGGTTCGCGACGCAGCGGATCGACGAGTTGCGCGAGTGCTCATCATCGTGGCATGTGTACCGAAGCAGAAGCAGTAGACCCGCCGCTTGACACACCTGCCGCTCCTTGATCAGGTCGCGGAGGACCGTAATCCCTAGCACGACGCCGTTCTTGTCGTCGAACAGGTGCTTCACGATGCGCAGCAGCTCCACCGTGATGCACGGCAGCTGCGCGACAAAGTTGCCGAAGACCTTTCGGTCCGCGGACGCTGCCAAGTCCAGCTTCTTCGCGAGCGCATCAAAGAAGTACGCGACCGACTCGCGGAAGTAGCCTCGCTCGCTTCCTGTCGTGGCAGTGTCCTCGGTGCCGTCAGTGGTGGTTCCATCTTTGTTCTTCATGCCCGCCAACTCGGACGGGGTCTTCAGCGTCGACGCTGTTGCTCTGAAGTACTCATTGCGGAGAAGATTTGACCCGAGGGTCGCGCGACCGGCATAGTCATCAAGGACGAAGTCCAGCAGCGTCTTGAGCACATTCGGAAGCACGCCATCGGGCGACGCGTTCGATTCCGTCGCTCCGGACTTCTTACCGCCCTCCTGGAGCAGCCACGGGTTCGCTGCAAGCCGACACAAGACGTGCTCGCGAAGGCCGCCGTCGCCGCGGATCTTGACGCCGTATTCGTTCGCCAGGATGCGCGTGAACGCGTCCATGGCCATCTCCCGACACCACTCGGGGTCCACCGGCTTCAGATACACTTGGATCGAGTTGTCTTCCAGCACTGAGATGAGTGGCTCCGCGATGGTCGACGCGTTCTTGGAGATCCAGTCGCTTGTCTCCTCCACTGAAGCCTCGTCAAAGATCTGAACCAGCGACGGCTGGTCATGCTGCAACGCCTGCATGCGTGGGTCACGTCGGCGGCGAGGGTCGCGGCTGCGCTTCAAGCTCTTCTCGAGCGCGAGGGCGGACGACGGCGTCGCAAGCTTGCTCAGCAGCGACGTCATACGCGCCTTGAGCTCGCTGGGCACGAGCTCGAGCTTGAGGTCCGGCGGCGGAGGCTTGGGCATCTCGCACGCGAACGCCTCGAGCACGAGGTTCACGACGTCGACGGTCGGCATGTTGACAATCCCATCGTGTGTGATCTTCTCCTGCTCCTTGCCGGCAGACCGGCTGGCCGCGTGTTGATGCGAAGCCGAGGCCGCACCCACGCGTATCCGCTTGGCGTTGGCGTTCTCGACGCGCTCCGTGATGGTCTGCGCGGCCGAGCGCTTGCCGACGCGCGCCTTCTGCAGCGAGACGTCCGAGACGTACTTCCTCCTCGGCTCCTTGCTCTTACTGATGGCTCGGAAGGCGCGCTCGGACGCCCCGGCCGCGATCAGCACGTCCGTGATCTCGTCCACGAACGTCTGCGCGGACGGGTGGCTGAGCAGCTTGACCAGGTTGGACTGCAGCGTCTTCTGCACCACCGGGTCTTCATTCGACGTGCCGGCGGCGGGCGACGTCGCCGCCAGGTTGAAGAGCGTGGGCAGGATGATCGGCATGAGCTGGGGCCGCAGCGCCGCCAGCAGCGACAGCGAGTTGACGGCCACGCACATCTCGCGGCGGCCGAGCGCGCGCGCGGCCCCGTCGGCCAGCGTGCCGAGCACGCGCTCGCTCATGCGCTCGGCGATGACCATGCCGAGCGCCTCGAGCTTGGGCTTCTCCAGCATCCGCTGCGCCTCGGGGTTCGCGAGCCGGTCCACCGTCAGCGCGTCGGGCAGCACGTTGGACCGCGCCGGGTCCCGGTACACGGCGGCGTCCTGCGCCGAGCTGAGGAGCAGCGCGCTGGCCTCGAGCAGCTTCCACGCGCGCAGCCACACGAGGCCGGCGTCCTTCCCTGGCCCGGACGCCACCAGGTCGCCAGCCGACTCGACCGTGCGCTGCAGGGCGTCCACGAGCGCCACGGCGTCGCCCGCGTCCGTCTGGCGCTCGGACGCCTCGTTGGCGGCGGTCACGGCGTCCTGGAAGGCTGCGGGCAGCCTGGCGAGCGCGGCCGAGAGCGCCAGCTGCAGCGTCTTGTCGGTCGAGTAGCTGAGCAGCAGCACCGTGTGCACGGCCTCGAAGAGCGCGGCCGAGAGCGCGAGCCGCGCCGTGCCCTTAGTCGCTGCCTCGGCCGCGCGCGACAGCAGCTGCAGGATGCCGGCCGCCAGCGCCGCGTGCTGCAGCTGCGTGAGCGGCAGCAGGAAGGGCAGCGCGGCGCGCAGCGCGGAGAAGTCGGCGCCCGACGGGTCGCGGTGCAGCGCGCGCTCCTGCGCCTGCTGGAAGAGCTCCAGCTGCTCGGCGTGAGTCGCGCGCGCGCTGCCCGCCGCCTCCTGCAGCCGCTGCAGCAGCGCCACCACCTCGTCCGCCGTCTCCATGACGGTGCGAGCGGTCCGTCGGGTGAGGAAAGGCACTTTGACTTGCCTTGTGTATGGGGGACCCGCGCGCCAGCAACGCCCTCGCGCGGTGATCCAGCGCGCGCTGTCCCGTCCAAAGTGGGGCTCTGTAAAGTCACTGGTCGTCAATTAGGTCAGTTTACAGCGGACACAAGACAAACAATACCGATATTGTACCGGTTTCAAGCCGGTATGCTGGATGAAGGGGGAATGATGCCGGCTCGCACTGCGGGGAAGGAAGCGGATCGGTCGACATGGCGGCGGCGCGCGAGGTGCTGGGCAACCAGCCGCTGGTGATCGACAACGGCAGCGGGCTCATGAAGGCAGGGTTCGCGGGCGGGGAGACGCCGCTGGTGGTGTTCCCGTCCTGCGTGGGGACCACCAAGCACACGCGCATGATGCCCGGCGGGGCGTTCGAGGGCGGCGACACGTTCGTCGGCGCCAAGGTGCAGCACCATCGCGGGCTCTTCCGCATGCAGTACGCCATGGAGCACGGCGTCGTCTCGGACTGGGGCGCCATGCACCGGATATGGCAGCACGTGTACTCGAAGGACATGCTGAACGTGCAGAGCGAGGACCACCCGGTGCTGCTCACCGAGGCGCCGCTCAACCCCGTGGCCAACCGCCAGCGCGCCGGCGAGGTCTTCTTCGAGGCCTTCAACGTGCCCTCGCTCTTCGTCTCGCCCCAGGCCGTGCTCAGCCTCTACGCCTCGGGCCGCACCACGGGCGTCGTGCTCGATGTCGGCGACGGCGTCTGCCACGTCGTGCCCGTCTACGAGTCCTTCACGCTGCCGCACGCCATCACGCGCATGGACATCGCCGGCCGGGACGTCACCGCCCACCTGCAACTGCTGCTGCGCCGCGCAGGGTACAACTTCCAGACGTCCGCCGAGCGAGAGGTCGTGCGCGAGATCAAGGAGAAGCTGTGCTACGTCGCCTTCAACCCCGCCAAGGAGGAGCAGCTAGAGGCGGAGAAGGCCGCGCTCGCCGCCAAGGACGTGCTCGCCAAGGACAAGAGCGCCGGCGCCGCGCCCGCAGACGACTCGTCCGCCTACTACCTTCCGGACGGCACGCTGCTCAACGTGAGTGCTTGTTGGTCACCATGTGGAAGGGATCATGCTCTCACTCACTCACATTCTCCCTGTAACAGATCGGACCCGAGAAGTTCCGCGCACCGGAGATCCTGTTCCGGCCGGACCTGATCGGCAGCGAGGGCCTCGGCGTGCACGAGTGCCTCGTGCAGGCCATCATGAAGTCGGACATGGACCTGCGCAAGACGCTCTTCTCGCAGATCATCCTCTCGGGCGGCTCGACCATGTTCCCGGGCTTCGGCGACCGCCTGCTGGCCGAGGTGCGCAAGAAGGCGCCCAAGGACATTAAGATCCGCATCTCGGCGCCACCCACGCGGCTCTACTCGACGTGGATCGGCGGCTCCATCCTGGCGTCGCTCGCCACCTTCAAGAACATGTGGATCACCAAGAGCGAGTACGACGAGTACGGGCCCTCCATCCTGCACCGCCGGGCTCTGTAGACGCTGCCGCGGTGGAGTTTTGGGAGGACGGAGACGCAGGGAACGGTGGGTGGTCCATGGTCAATGACACATGCATGTTGGTTTACTCTTGGCTCGGCTCTCCCCTCGCCACGCACTCCATGCGACCTCATATCCGGATACCATACACTCGATGTGTCCCAGTCACGCAGCACTTACTTGTATTACTTGGATGCCAGCCTACGCCAACGGCGTGTCGACCGTGGCCTCCATGGGCGTCGGGAAGGCGCCGACCTTCTGCCGCCGCTTGATGGCGACGAGCGCGAGCGCCCAGAGCAGCACGGCCCACGTGAGCCAGAGCACCGAGAGCAGGATGAAGTTCTTGAGCCCGTCGTAGTTCTGCGGGCAGTCCGGGTTCAGGTGCGCGTCGCCGTCGATCTCGACTGTACCGCACAGCGGCGCCCAGGCGTCGCGCACGTAGCCCATGATGATCGGCGCGGGCACGTCGCCAAACACGTGGATGACGACGGCGTTGGCCGAGATGGCCATGGAGCGCCGCGACTCCGGGAACAGCTCGAGCACGGCGACCATCTCGGGCCCCCAGAGCGCGCACATGGCGAACAGCGCGATGGTGAAGCACGTGAGGAACAGCCACTCGGTCTGCGGGAAGGCGTAGAGGCCGAGCGCGAACACCTCGGCCACGAACGCGCAGACGAGCAGCATAGAGACGGCGACGAAGCAGCGGCGGCCGGGCACCACGTTGTTCTTGGTCAGCTTGTCCAGCGCCATGCCGCCCAGCGGCGTGCCGATCAGGCTCGTGACGGCCACGATGCCCCCGAAGATGAAGGACGCCGACGTCTCGGACGTGAAGAGCCCCAGGCCAATGAACACGTCGGGCCCGAACGTGTTGAACACGCCCAGCGTGAACGTGTAGGCGCCGTGGGCAAGGATCACGAGCAGGAACGGCACGTTGCTCATGATCTCCCACCACATGCGGTACACCGACTGCTGCTTCTCCAGGTCGAGCACGCCCGAGCGCACGTGCGGGCTACTGCCGGCGGGGGAGCCGTCCAGCGAGTGCTTGGACAGCAGCTCGCTCGCCAGCTCGCTGGACGACGTGAGTGGTTGGCGCAGCGCCGGGTTGGCCGCCGCGTTCTCCTCTTCCGTCGGCGCCTGGTTGAGCTCCGTGGGCACGCAGAACAGACACGCCGACACGAGCACGAGCATGAGGATGGCCTCGAAGTAGAACGCGCCGGCCCACGTGAAGACCGAGTCGGCGAACAGCGAGCCGTAGACGAAACCGAGCGCCGTGCCGACGATGACGGACGCGAGGTAGATGCCGACGTAGAAGGAGCGACGCTCGACGGGGGCGTGGCGGTCGATGAAGGGCGGCGCGATGCACTGGAACGAGGCCTCGCCCACGCCGCTGATGACGCGGCCGATGATGAGCACGTAGTAGCTGTTGGCGGCCTGCGCG
This sequence comes from Phytopythium delawarense, assembly GCA_023338175.1. Lineage (NCBI taxonomy): Eukaryota > Oomycota > Peronosporomycetes > Pythiales > Pythiaceae > Phytopythium > Phytopythium delawarense. The sequence goes on from JAADYF010000522.1 coordinate 17,196, forward strand.
ATGCCGCAGATGATGACGGCCACGATCCAGATGGACGTGCCGAGCGCGATGATGCGGAACGGCCGGTACTTGAGCGCGAAGTAGCCGAAGACGATCGAGAGGATCGAGTGGCCGATGATGAAGGCGGACGAGAGCAGCCCGAAGTAGACGGACTGGTTGGTCACGCTCACGCCGAGCGAGTCGGTGATGAAGTGCCGGAAGCTCTCGGGGGCACCCGCGATGATGCCGCGGTCGATGTAGTTGAGCAGGTTGATGCAGCACAGCAGCACGATGAGCCCCTGCGAGCCGAACGTGGGCACGCGCAGCCCCATGGCGACCAGGGCGAGGGTGTGGACGGAGGTCGAGCTGCTGTACGGGCGGATGGAGGAATCCCCAAGTGACCGCGACTGCCGACTGGTGTGCCGCTGTTGGATGCCGGGGTCTCAGGCTCGGACGCTGCTGTTGCTGTTCAACCGAGAGAAGAACAACAGTGTTGCGAGGCGGACGGACTAATCGGCCGCGCCTCCTTCTCTGCCGGTTGATGGTCGAGTGAGTGAGGGCGTGCAGCGAGTCGAATGCCTGCCGCTGTCTTGGTCTCATCGCGAGCTTCCAGCAGTTCCACGGCGCATCGATCTGCTCCACTGTGTAAATGAGAGTGCTGTGTAAACTAGTTCTTGCAAAATGATTGTGATTATTTGGAAGTACCTTCGTAACTAGATGCTGTATGTTGAATGATAATACCTCGTGATGGGACCCAATCAAGTCAGCGATCCATACAAAAGGCAAGTGTGCGGGAAGCGCGGGGGATGGGGGAGCGACAGGTGGCGACTTACGTAACGCCCAGGAGGTCAACATGACCATCAACTAAAGGTTAAATAGTGATGCTATTTTGAAAATTGTGAGGTATCTTTTGCTTTCTCTATCAAATCTAACACAAGAAAGCACCTTAATTCGTCTTAAAATGCTTATTAGTACCATTTTATGAATGCAGCTCTCTCCGGATCACCAGGAGCGGTACAGGTGATCCGAGTCGGATTCCGACTCCAACGCCAACAACACCAATGCCACGCATGGATGTGAACGTCTCAGGCAGCAGCGACTCGATGTGTGTGTGTGTCCCTGCAGCCTGCAGCCACCTGCCGACTGCCGTGACTCAAGACCCGAGGGCCGTGGCGGCCGCCCACATCCTGGTCTCCGTGTGTGGCAGGATCCAGGCGCATCCCCGCGCTGACGCTGCGATCGTCGACGGTCGACTCGCCGGTTGAGGTGTTCGACAACCGACGACGTGTGTGCGTGCCAGGCTCTCGGAGCTTCCAGATGGAGGAGAATGCAAGCAAACATCGCTCCGCGTCCGAGTGGCTGGACCTCACGTCGGCGGGTGAAGCGAAGCCACCGATCAGACCGCGCACCCCAAAGACAAGTACTGTGCGCCGGTCGTCAGCCATCGTTGCTCCTTCTATCCTCGCGCGGGTCACATAGACGACCTCTGAAGGCGCTGGCACCGAGTGATTGGCGCGGGGTACCGCCACGATCCTGCACTGGGATCTTGCGCAGCGTCTGCCCCTCAAGTCTGACTGCCACCGTGGCGAAGTGTGACTAGTGCTGCTACGTCTCCACCGCAGGATCGACTCGCTGGTGCAGGAAGGCTCAGGCAGGGATGATGGGATTGATAATAGGATAGTTCTGCTTGCAGACGCGTTCTAATGTACACCACCGCCTCACAAAATCGCGATCGGCTCGTTGCTCTCGGACTCTCGTCTTGTGTAGCCCGACGAAAGCTCTTCCGACTGCTGCAGGTGCCGCTGGTGACGCTTCTTGACGACAACCAACGCGACGCCCCACATCACAACACCCCACACCAGCCACAGGATGGCGAACAGCAGCACGTCGCGAAGACCAGCCTGGTCCTTGCTGCAGTCCGGATTCAAGTGCGCCTCGCCGTCGATCTCCACCGTCCCGCAGTGAGGCGCCCACGCGTCCTTGAGCGCTCCCAGGATGATCGGCGACGGCACGTCTCCGAGCGCGTGGATGAC
>JAADYF010000523.1:0-19177 GCA_023338175.1 Phytopythium delawarense
CCAATCTTGGCGGCCTCGATCTGGACACACGAGCGAGAAATGATACTCTGGCGTGGGGTTGTCCACAGCCGCTCGCTCATGACGTGACCGCCCATGCTGACCAGACAACCGGACGACATCCAATTTGAATTTGGAAACCAAACTATCACTTCACAATGGAAAGGACCAATGCGTGCAGATCGGCAGGTTGCATGACACCTGCTGCTCTGTTCACCGAGCATGCTCTTCCATTCGCTGCCTTTTGGTACAGCAGCTTATCGATCCGAGATGTCATTTCTGTTCTCTTGACAATGGCCCATTATGCGGTGGAGCAGGCGATGCCCGTGCGGCCCCAGACAAGCGTCCAACCACCCATGGACCGGCTTGGATGAACAACCGTCGCGCTCTCGGGACGAACTGCCATGGATTCGAATGCGCCAGACTTCAAGCAGAACTGGTGATCGGCAATTGCAGGTTTGTCCGCCCAGGCTGCGCGTGTCGGATGGCGGGGCCGTCTTTGCTGTCCTGCTCACATGTCAGACGCCAGCACATGGCCCAAACAGACGACTCGCCCCTGTGAGGCATTCGACAATCCAAACGCGTTGACCAACATGCCCGCCGAGTAGAGTATCACCACCGTGCGGCAAGACCGATTTGTGGTCATCGACAGCGATGGAAAGGAGCAGCACCAGCCAGCGGGCGAGGGCGTGCTCCACTTCTCGGTTCGTCGTGCTACAATTGGACACGACGATGCAATCGATTGAACGCGGACACGAGCTCACCATCATGTGAATGGACCGTTCGGCCTCTACGGAGGCACATTCTGCTGTTCGCGAGCTGGATCTTGAAATGGCCGTCTCTCTCGACCTATCGCGGTGTTGACGCCGCTGACAGCTCGGTGTGAGCCTGTGGCCGGATCAAGCCACGCTGCAACCAGTCATAGAGCTGCTCTAGTATGATTCTCCTCCCCTCCTTTAATCCGGGCGGCGTCACGCATCGCGCCTTGCTTTGCCGAGCTCACTTTCCAATTTGCTCTCGACCGGCACAGCATCACACACACAAGCCCCGCGATGCCTCGCTCGACTCGTTTCCTACTCGCCTCGGCCGTCGGAGTCTGCGCGCAGCTCCTGCAGGCGCCTCTGAGCGTCGCCGCCTTCCAGCTCGGCAGCAAGGGCCGCGTCATGTGGGCCAACAACTGCGACTACTACGGCCAGGACATCTACTCGGTGCAGGGCATCCCGGACGTCTGCGGCGATCTGTGCGCCGACAACTCGGCCTGCACGCACTGGACGTGGACCAACTACAACGGCGGCACCTGCTGGCTCAAGAGCGGATCGTCAGCCTCACAGTCCACGTACTACGGCGCCGGGTGTGGCTACGTCCTCAACCGCTTCTCGACAGGCAGCAGCTCGTCCACTACAAGCAACGGACTCACGAGTTCCGAGACACAGGAAATGCTCAGTCTGATCAACGCCTACCGCGCTCAGAATGGCCTGGCGGCGCTCACCATTGACAGCAAGCTGACGGCGGCGGCCATGGTGCACTCGAAGGACCAGGCGGCGCGCTGCACCATGTCACACGACGGCAGTGACGGCACCAAGGCGTGGAACCGCATCGAGGCGCAGGGCTACGACTGGAGCGTCGCGGCCGAGAACGTCGCAGCCGGCCAGACGACTGTCGCCCAGGTCATGACGTCGTGGTGGAACTCCCCTGGCCACCGCGCCAACATCCTCAAGTCCAACATCAAGAACGTCGGCTTCGCCAAAGCCGTGAACTCGGGCTGCAGCAACTACGCGACCTACTGGACGCAGGACTTTGCGCAGTGAAGAGGGCCCACCCAGGGAGATAGATGTGTCCATGTCGATCGATGTGTGTGCGTGTGCGTCCAGTGTCCGTTCAACGGAGTCCAGCAAGCAGTAGCGTGGTGCGTCGCTCGTGCAGTAAACTAGTCCAACAAGGCGAGCTCTCTGTCGGCCATTGGAAGCCGACAAGCGAGTCTCTTTCCAACATCACATCATGCGATTGCCACACTCACTCGCTGCTCAAGCCGCAGCCCGTTGGAACTCACGCGAAAGCCAGCGACCGATCCACGGCCACTCTACTGCCCATGGGCCGGGCCGGTGCTTCGCCTCACAGTCTCCGCCGCAATACGACCCGCCACATCCGGACTCGTCTCCGAACGACTCGTCAGCATCGGACAAGAGGAAAAGGAGCGCCGATGTTCCAGCGCTTGCTCGCTCGCTCACGATCATTCCGCCTCTCGGTCGCCGCATCGGCACCGCCACTTGGTCACCAAGTTGGAGATCGCCTTTACCATTCCAAGATCCCACCACGTCACATCCGGTGCATTGCGTCCGGATACGTCGACGTATAGTGTATAGAGATGCTGGTGTGAGGCGGACACAAGATCGAGCAACGCCAGCTGGCGCGCCACCTGGTGGGTGCGCGCGTCGACGCGGCGCGTCAGCTCTTATCACGGTCACGAAACATCGCTCATTGCTCACAAAGTCAACAAACGCTTGGGGGCGATCGGGTTCTCCGTAATCGCTGCAAATGACCCGCCGTCTTGGTGTTTGGCGACGCGGCGGCAGCTCGGTGTAAAGGCTCCTGCAGCGCGCAAGTCGCGATGCCGCTACAGCGCCGTCTCTAATACGGAGGGCAATGGTGGAGCACAGCGCTGAGCTAACTTGATGTGGACTTTACATGTAAAAAGCTGAGCTGCCGCCTCGAAAGGATCGGGTCGGAGCGCCTGCTGCGAGGCTGGGGACTGACATTGGAATAGAGTTGAGACGGCGTTGCGCACGCCACGGGTCCTGAGTTCGAGGCATTTGCTGAGCTGTTGTCGTTTGCGCCGGCTGCCAAAGGTAGCACCGTGGGTGCACGCATTAAGCGCAGGCGTAAAATACTGGTCCCCCATATGCTCGGCATCGTGCCGCTGATACTCAACCACGCCAACCATAGAGAGGAGTGGGAATGATCGCGGGCACCGCGTTGGGTCAACAGAGCGCGTGCCGTGATTCAGCGAGTGCCTTCGCGTTGACGTCGAACGCGAGTTGGCGTCGCGACCGCTGCGAGACCCATATGGGGCTATACACGTGTATACGACCCGACATGCCTTCTTGGTGCTCTCCAGTGGAGTCTCCACACCGAGCGTGAGGAAATGCACCAGCTGATGCCCATTTTGCGCAAGTATCCGCTCAAGACGAAGGCATTTCGGCTCTGTATACTGTACCGTACCAAGTATCAATCGAATGCGTCGCGATCTTTTGACGCACGAGTCACGTGTCAACGTAGCGGTCACTGTATACCACCATGCGTAGTATACATAATCGAGCCTCCTCCTTTTTGTATGTAGTGTATAGAGTCCAGTACATTATCCGGACATGCCTGTCAAACAGTCCGACTCGCTCTTTTCCCGAGTCGAGTCGGGCGGCCAGCTGGCGCCGCCATCTGGTTTCCGGTCGGGAGCCTCCGGACCGGACACCAGGATGTAGGATACAAAAGCGCGCTGGGGCAACGGGGGCAAGTGCCGCGAGCCCGCGAACGCGCGGCAAACCACTTGCGTTCACTATGCCTCGGCGCGCCGACTTTACCTCTGTCGCCCGCCTTTTCCGCTAAAGGAGCACCAAGCACAAGCAGCCCCCGCCCGATGAGTCGGTCTCCGTGGAGCTCCTCCACCGCCCCTATAGCATGTATACCTGGTATACGCTCTCCGAGTCCACCCCGGGCCGGTCGGTCGCCGCGCTGCCCCTCCCTCACTTGTCAATTTAGCTCAAAGCAGTCAGCGCGACCGCCTCCTCCAGCACACACACATACTCCGAGCAAGATGATGCCTCGCCTGTCCTCCATCGCCGTGTGCGCCGCCGCCGTCGCCGTCGCGGCCTCGACCGCGTCCGCCTTCTCGACGGGCAGCCAGGGACGCGTCATGTGGGCCAACAACTGCGACTACTACGGCCAGGACATCTACTCGGTGCAGGGCATCCCGGACGTCTGCGGCGACCTGTGTGCCGACGACTCGGCCTGCACGCACTGGGCCTGGAACAACTACAACGGCGGCACCTGCTGGCTCAAGAGCGGCACCACCGCCACCATCAGCACCTACTACGGCGCTGGATGCGGCTACGTCATCGACCGCTTCGGCAGCGCGTCCGCCTCCAAGTCAGACGCGACGCAGTCGGCGGAGCAGCAGCAGCAGTCGTCCACCAGCACGACGAGCTCCTCGTCCACCACGTACGACAACGGTCTGACTGCCGACGAGTCGGCGCAGATGCTCTCGCTCATCAACGCCTACCGCGCAGAGAACGGCCTCAGCGCGCTCACGATCGACACGCGGCTCGTGGCGGCGGCCTTGGTCCATTCGGAAGATCAGGCCACCAACTGCGAGATGACCCACGACGGCACGGACGGCTCCGAGCCGTGGGACCGCATCGAGGCGCAGGGCTACGACTGGACGGTCGCGGCCGAGAACGTTGCCGCGGGCCAGACGACCGTCTCGCAGGTCATGACCTCGTGGTGGAACTCGGCGGGCCACCGCGCCAACATCCTCAACGCCAAGGTCGTCAACGTCGGCTTCGCCGTGTCCACCAACTCGGGCTGCAGCAACTACGCGACCTACTGGACGCAGGACTTCGCCAAGGAGGGCTAAGCGTCTCTGGCCTGTCTGTCGACCGCGGATCGAAGTGGAGATCCGCTCCCCCTCTATGTGAGTATCTGTGCCAGCGCGATGGCTGCTGGGTGGCTGTCTGTGAATCGTAGCCTGTAAGAAGTAGAGTCGCGTGGGTGAGTGCAGCGTGAGCAGTGTAGTGGTAGACGTAGGTGATAAGTTTTGGTCTCTGTCCCGGAGGAAGCAAGCGCCGCCGACCCGCGTCGCCGTCGCTGTCGAACAAGCCTCAGCACGACCAGCGCGTTGGACCCGAAGTGAAGGAGCCAACGCCACAGCATCGACAGCGCGACCGCGATGACCGACCGGCGGCAAGGCGAAGACCTGAGCGCGGAGTGCAGCGCCTTCCCGGTCTTCTCCACATCGAGAAAACAATATAACAAGTTGTTCCCTTCCCTTCCCTTCCCATGCATTCTTGTTATAGCGACGGCGACCGTCCCAAGTCTGCAGGCGATCGATCAAAACTCCGGCCATTCCAAACGGCAAACGCCACAACTTGTTACCGGCCGCCTAGACGTTGGCGTACACGCCCGTGGCGCCGTAGGTGGCTGTCTGCGGCTGGCTGGCGTCCTGCGGCTGCACGAACTCGTACGCGGAGAACTTTTCGCAGCAAAAGTAGCGAGTGGCCACGCGCGAGAGCTGCGCGACGTAGAACATGAGCGGGATGCCGACGGCGAGCAGCAAGACCGAAGCGAGGAGGAACACGAGAAAGCCGAAGAAGCCGTGGAAGTTGTCGCCCAGGTCGCCGCGCGCGATGGCTCCCACCGGGAGCGAGAAGGCGATCGACAGCACCAGGCTACTCAGCAGGCCGATGCCGAACTTGATGGTCGCGAAGTACACGGCGGCGACCAGCGTGCGCGACGTGGGCCTGGAGAGCTCTGGCGACAGCCGCTCGCCGTGCAAACCGTAGGCGGCGGCGTTCCGCGGGACGCTCACGAACACGTGGCTCTCGGGCGGGGAGATGAAGTTGAAGAGCCCGACGTCCATCTCGGCCAGCACGCCGACGAGGTAGACGACCGCGCGGAAGACAAACAGCCCGGCGCAGCAGAGCGGCAGCAGCACCAGCGACAAGAGCGTGCCGCCCGCGACGATGGTGAAGCCCGCCGCGCCGAGGATCGAGTTGAGCCAGTGGAACACGACCAGCTTGATGGTTGTGCGCAGCAGCACGTGGCGGTTGTCTAAGCTCGTGCCGAACTCGTTGCTCTCCAGGCGCAAGAGCGCGGGCGGCGCCGCGGGCACGGGCTGCGCGAACGGGACGCGCGCCGCGTCCAAAGTCTCCTGCTCGCCCGGGCCCAGCGCGTGCGGCGGCGGCTGCTGCTCGGCAGGAGGCCCCACCGGCGAGGGCTTGCGCGGCGAGAAGACGGGGTACGACACGTCCTCCATGGCTCCAGACAGCGGGGGCGGCGCGGGTGGCGGAGATCGGGGAATGCGCACCAGAGGATGTGATGCGGAGCCGTTGAGCTGCTGGAAAGCAGTCGAAGAAAGAAGCAGGAATGAATGTGGAAGAGGTCATTGTCGCGGAAGAGTGACGGACTAGCAGCCATTCCTCGAGAGAAGTGGTCCGCCACGTCGACGGATGCATGTAACAGCCATAGTGCGCATCATATGATGTGTATTGGATGTTGCCTCTCATCAACGCCTCGCTGGCCGCGGTTCTCTACTGCTGCATCATCTGGCGGGCAGCCCTCAGCGTCTGTCGCCTCGGGTGCCGTACGTCCGAGCCGTGGGCGTGTGGGAGGGGGTGGCGGCGTCGAGTGACGAGTAGTACGTGTGCGTGCAAAATGCCTCGCAGCAAAAATACCGCGTCGTGGCACACGAGAGGCGCGCGACGTACGGCATGAGCGCTAGCCCGGCTGCCAGGAACACGAGCGACGTGGCGACGAGCTCGATGTACGCGGGCGCGCCAGTGGGCAGGTACGCGGCGCGAAAGCTCGCGGACGTAAGCGCGTTCAGCGGCAACGCGAGCGCGAGCGCCAGCACGAGCGCGCTCAGCACGCCCGTGGCCATCTTGACGGTCGTCAGGTACACGACGGCCATGAGCGCGAGTCGGCGCTGGAGGAACCTGCTCTCGTTGACCTGCGCGGCCGAGCGCTCGCACAGCTGTCGGTCCGGCGGCGCCATCAAGTTGTGCAGCGCCACGTCGAGCTTGACCAGCAGCGGCGTCACCAGCAGCAGTGCGCGGAAGACAAGCACGCCGACGAAACACAGCGCCAGCAGCCCGATCGACAGCGCAAAGCCCGACAGGATGAACGCGAAGCCAGCGACGCCCAGCAGGCAGTTGAGCACGTGGAAGCCGAACGCGCGCGGGATCCGCGACGCGTACGTGAACGCCGCGCTGTCTGTGATGCCCGCCATGACGGTGGCTGTGCCGCCCTCACAGTCGCAGTCCGAGTGCCTAGGCGACTGATGGAGAGCGGAGCCGATACCCACGGAGCGAGGGAGTAGCGTGGCCTCCGGAGACGTGACGTGCGCCGCCGCTGAGCCTCGGCTGACGCCCATCGGCCGCTTCGTCGAGGTGGCGGGAATGGGAACTGGGAGGACACGTGAGGAGGTCCAACGCTGGGTTTCTGAACAGCGTTGATAGTCCAGAATGAGTTGTTCCAAGCGATGGATTGTCATATTAATATTAGTCGATTGCATCTGTATCAACGGGACATAGTTCGCAACCTGATTTTCGAGACAGCGTCATTTCAATACCCAAGAATATTTTAGCATGAAATCTCTGTAACAACTGTGCATTGCAGGAGGGCATGGAGCATGGAGGCTCATCATTCATCGCCCGGCACTCATCACCGGCCTTCATCACCCGGCATTTCACCCTCCTTCTCATCTCTCAATACCCAGCCGAGCCGTAGGTCGGGCCGGCGTTGGTGTACACCGGGAAGGCCGCCGGCACGCTGAGGTCCGAGCTCGAGCTGAAGTGGAACTGCGTCATGGTGAACTTCTCGGCGCAGAAGAAGCGCGTGGCAGCGCACGAGACGCGAGCGAACAGGTGCATGAGCGCCAGGCTGATCACGAACAAGCAGATGAGTGCGACGGCGAAGGCTAGCGGGTCGTCCTGCATGCTGTACTCGTAGTTGTCGATCTGGATGACTGCGCGGGAGTCGCCCAGCGTGCCCACCGAGGCGGCGGGGATCGCGATGAACAGCGCCACCACGACGCAGCTCGCGATGCCGATGGCGAACTTGATGCTCGCGAAGTAGAGCGTCGCCATGAGCGCGAGCGGCGAGAACTCGCCCAGCTGCGGCGCGAGGCGGCGGCCGCTGAGCAGCGCATGGCCACTGCTGGCGAGCCGCGAGCGGTCGCGCGGAACCTTGACGAGGACGCGGTCGCTCGGGTCCGAAATGTAGTTGCAGAGCTGCACGTCGGCCTGCGCCAGGTAGCGGATGACCACCAAGAGGATGCGGAGCACGACCAAGCCGAAGCAGCACAGCGGGAGCAGGCCGACCGAGAGGCTGGCGCCCGTCACGACGATCACGAAGCCCGCGATGCCCAGCACGGCGTTGGCCAGGTGGAATACGGTCAGCTTGAGCATCATGTGGACGAAGCCCGGCGGGTCCTCGACGGCCTCGTGGTCGGAGTGATACGAAGGAACTGGCGGCGGCGGCACGTAGTACGCGCTCGGCGGGAACGCAGGCGGCTGGCTCGCCGACGGCTGCTGCTGGTAGAACTGCTGCTCGTACTGCTGCTGGTACTGCTGCTGCTGGAGGAGCGCGTCGCGCTCGCTGTACTCGCTCATGGGCGGCGCCGTCGCCATGGCGACCGCGAGGTGCGCCGACTCGGGACCAGCCGCCGCGTGACAGTCGGTGCTCGCCGCACCGTCGTAGTTGTACACAAACGAGTGCTGCGGGAACTCGCGCGTGCTGCCGTCGTGCTGCATGGCCGCGCCCACTGCGTGCGGCTGTCCGCGTGCCCAGCCGGCTGCTTGTTGACCACTGGCGGCCGGTGCCAGCGCAACATGTTGACCAGGTCGAGGGTCAAAAATTTGCAATGCTGACCAGCGGACGCGAGAGTGATGACTTCATACTGAAACCAAGTAAACGAGAGTGTTTGCGGTTGGCGGCACCATCTCCATTCACACATTCTGGTCGCGAGATGACCGATCAAATCCAGCCGCCGACCAGGGCAACATGCGCCTTGCTAGCCCCGATTGCCGCGTGATATGACGCGTGACGAGAGTGATCGCGGCCGAAATGGGAACCGAGCAGTTGGGTTCATGCACGTGGGCAAGGACTGCGTCTGACGTTCTCCTCCGTGGACCCAAGAGACTTTGATGGAGTTCATCATCGCCGCGCTCATCATGGCGGTGGTGATGTGGCGCGTCATGCGGGGCGAGCAAGGGCGAAGCAGCGCGAGTAAACAGCCAACACCGAGTCATATTGTGCGTCGTGTGCGCCGGCTTCTCGATGGATCACCTGTGGCACCGGAGACCGGAGTCCGGAGTCGCGCTGCTGTCCTGTAAATACTGATGCTCGCTATCACTCGGTGCCGTACGAGACCACCGCGACGGGGTAGAACGAGCGGCGTTCCCTTCTAGTGCGGCCACCCGGACGGAAGGGGTGGTGGTGGTGGTGGTGATGATCTCGGCCCTGCTCGAACGCCAGCGGAGGAGGAGACGGCGGGCCAGAGTACCCGACGACGCCCGGCATGTAGCTCGGCGGGTAGCGGTACACGGTGAACTTCTCGCACACGAAGAACCGCGTGGCAAGCAGCGACAGGCTCGCCGCGCCGTGGAACAGCGCGAACCCGACGAGCGTGAGGCAGATGGCCGCCAGTGAGAACCCGGCCGGGTTGCTCTGCAGGGAGATCTTGTCCACGCCAAAGTCCTGGATCGGCACGGCATACCCTGTCGCCAGCGACGCGAGAAACGTGACGGGCGGCGCGAGGAGCAGCACAGTGGCCGCCAGGCTGAGCACCGCGACGCCCACTTTCACCGAGCAAAAGTAGAGCAGCGCCATGAGCGACAACGGCGAGAAGCACGCCAGCGTCGGCGCCAGACGGTAGCCCGTGAGCGAGCCCTGGCCGTCGAAGGGCGGCACGACGGCGTACATGAACTGGTCGGGCGGCGCGATGTAGTTGCCGAGCATCATGTCGAACTGCGCGAACGCGTAGACGACGTAGAACAGGATCCGGAAGACCAGCACGCCGAGGCAGCACATGGGCAAGGTCGAGAGGCCGAGCGACGCGCCGGACGTGACGACCGAGCACGCCGCGAAGCCCAGGCACGCGTTGAGCAGGTGGAAGATCGTCAGCTGGGCCGTGTCTCGCGCCAGCGTGCGAATAGAACCAGCATTGGTTCGGTGGTCCCTCCGCAACCATCTCCGTTGGTCCGATGAGCTGCCGTCGTTGTCGTCGTCCCTGCCGTTCGAGGGGAACGGGGTGGCGCCCCTGTGTCCGCCGTCAATGCCGACGCCGGGCGCGTACTCCACCGGCTGCTCCCAGTGCTGCCCGCGAGTCGGAGGGGCCGCCCACACGTCACGCAGGTCGACGTCAACTGCAACTTCATACCGAGCGGTGGGTACTGCGTCACCTGGCGGCCGGCCCTGCTCGAGGTCGAAGAGCGGCGAGACAGACGGCGGCATCGCCACGAACCGGCGCGGTTGCTGCTGCTCTTGTTCGAAGTAGCGCTCTCTCTGGAATTGCAGCCGCGCGTGCGGGGCGTAGTAGTCTCGCGGGACTGGCGCCGCGAAGGGGATCGCCGCCGGGCGACCGGAGGCGTCCACGCTGTCGGCCGGGGGGAACGCGGGGAACTGGGGCGGCGCGAGGCGCTGGCGCTGCTCTCGGTCACGCGGCCTGCTCTTTCCGGACTGCCGAGCCGCCATTGGAGCCGCCATTGAGGCTGTCGACGAGTCCGCCGTCGCCCACGGCGGGCCGTCAGGAAGCGCGACGGCGGCGGTGGATGGCGTTCCTGGGACACTCATCTCGCGCCGTTGACGCCCGTCAGGTTTGCACGGGATAGACGCCAGGGACGCCGTCAGTACCCTGTCGGACGGAATGTTCGGCCCGCCGTGCAACATGTTGAATCACGTGACTCGCGTTCGGCGCATTTTCGGCGAATCAAAGGCCGCGTGCCGGATCTTTCCACCAATCGGCAACTCGCGGCCACTGCAGCGCGACAAATGATGCGCCCGCGTCACATCGTGACCCTTCGCGTTGAAGTTGCCGTGCAACCACCCGGCGCCCCGTCGCTCTTGGCTTCAAGCCGTCCACCGAAAGTGCCGAGGGACAACCTGCAACCGGACGCGCCGCATACTGAGCGCAAGTCTAAACCCTGGGGACGAGTGCGGCGAACGGGAGAATGGCGTCGCTGGAGGAGCTGATGCCCGAGCTCGCGGGCGTGCTGGCGGCGCAGGAAAGCGCGCTCGAGACGGTGGTGGCCACGCTCTCGACGCACGTGCGCGCGCTGCTGGCGGACAGCGAGCGCCAGGCGCGGCGTGTGCAGCAGCTGGAGGGAAAGCAGCGCGACATGGAGGCCGCGATGGTCGCGCTGCAGGACGAGGCGCAAGCCAGCCGCGCCGAGGCCGCCGCGCTCGAGCAGCGCGTCGAGCAGACGCTGGGGAGCGTACAGGCAGACGCGCTTGAGCACGCGGTTACGGCGGCCGAGAAGCAGACGATGGGGCGCCTGGAAAAGTATGTGGACGCGCGGCTGGAGAAGGTCAGCGGCGCGGCCCAGCCGGGGGCCCTGCAGGAGGCCGTGCAGAACCAGCTCGAGCTGCTGGACAAGAAGTTCGACTACCTGTCGCGCGTCAAGATGGAGATCAAGGACCTCACGCGCAAGGTGGACAAGCAGGACCAGACGATCGACGGCATGAAGATCGGGCTCGAGATGCTCTCCAAGTCGATCGGCGTCGACGAGGGAAACTCGGACAGCGGTGACGATGACGACGATGACGACGGCAACGCCAACGACTCGGACAGCGACATGTCGGACGTTCAACTCCCAGTGAACGACATCTTCGGCACTCGTTCGTCTTCCAGCCCGACGGACCTCTCGCTGAGCTTCGACCGTCTCCACCAACCGCCAGATGAAGACGTGGAACGTGCGCCTTCACCTCGGTTGCTGGACGAGAACGTCCGAAACATGGCTGCTCCGCACGCTCAGATAAAGCGGCTTGCACAGCGCCGGAGCCTTACACTTGATGTTCGACACGCGCTTGAGATCAAGGAAGCCAAACGCAACGCGTTGACCTCGAGAGGGAGCAGCAATGTCAGAAGAGCGAGTTCGCCGCAGCCAAAGCAGCGAATCGAGGAAGCACCTACTCTACATGAAGGAAGCCCGCAACTTTCGTCGCGGAGTGACGCCCAGAATGAACTTGCCCCCGTCTCCGACCAAGCCGAGGAGTCCCGTGCTAGCTCCGATTCCCAGCGCAGTACAGGCGACGAACCCAGCACGCCAGAAGTTGCGCCGACTGATACCATCCCAACTGCAGATGTCACTGAATCCGGCAACGCTGACCCGCCTACTGAAGTATCAACGATACAACCAATTGAAGCTCCTGACACCAACCGTTCCGATACTCACAACGCGGAGGTACCAGAGGACGAGGAGGTCAAAGAGGACGAGCAGGCCAAAGAGGACAAGCAAACCAAAGAAGACAGCCCCGCTCCGCAGTCTCCCGACCTTGAGCGTCAACAAGTTTTCCCGATTGCCGAAGAACCAGAGACACCTGTGTTGACTTCTACCCCCAGAACCTCGCGAGACGAGAATGACAGCAAGCCATCAGCTTCCGCGACTTCGTCAGTCATCCAAGAAGAATACAAGCAAAGCGCTGATGCTGACGATGATATTCCCGTGGTATACAAGCATCGCACTTTATCCCACCAGAAACAGCTCGAAGACAGCGTCGCGTTATTCCACCCGGCGAGTTCATCATCTTCGGCTTCTTCCACCAGCCGGGCGGGACATCCCATATCTGGCCGACCCGCCTTGATCCCATCCGCATCGGCAGTATTCCGCTCGCGTCGACAGGAGCGCAACATACGCCGCCAAACGATGCTGGTCCGCAAGGAGTCTGAGGTGCATTCAGACAGGCGAGAGACGACGGCGCGTGCTCCGCTTTCAATGAGAAGCAAGAAAGAGACCTGGCGTCGCATATTCGCAAAGCTCATCCAGTTACGCCGCTTGCACATGCTCAACGGCTCCAACCCAGAGAAGTCGCTATTCCGAAAGCAGAACACCTCAGTCGGAGCGCGTGTGCGACGCCTGGAAGAGACCTCCGTCGACCTGGAAAAGGCGATTGAGATGCTCGAGGCGAGCATCCACATGAACTCGCACGGCGTCCAAACGCTTGACGAGCTGCTCTCCCAGTATCGCCTGACAACAAGCAGCAGTGTGCAGACTTTGGCACTCGAACAAAAGTCGCAGAGCCAAGCCCTTCTCGAGATGGACGAGAAGATGGAGCAGCTGGACCAAGAAGTACGCCGAATGCGATCAAGCAACCGGCGTAACAGTGTCCAGAACAGCGCTTCCTCCACCACAGCGATTGCAGCCATCTCAGTACAAGTCCAACATATTTCGGCTCGCCTCGACGAGCAGACGAAGGTCCTTGAAGCGGCGGATGCGCTAATCAAACAGCTAGCCGAGACAGACATTCCTGCAGTGCAAGAACGAGCTGACGAGTCTCTTCACAGCTTCCGCGTTGAGGTGGAGCGCCGATTGAAAGACTGGGTCGCTGAAAGCCGAAAATCGCTGGAAGCGCTTAACGCTGCAATCGCCGACACGAACCGCTCTCTGTCGGCTAAAGTCGATGGTTCCTTTGATCGCATCTACAGCGATGTACTCACCGTCACAACTTCAATTTTGCGCGGTGCCGAGCTGGCTCAAGACGTCACCAGTGCATCTTCGTCATCCCAAGCTGGACAACAACTGCGAAGGCCGTTCGACACTGGCATCGAGATGCTGGAGACAATCTTATCAAAGTTTGCTGGCGCCTGCAACTCGTTTGCCAGGGCCAGCGAATCGGAAGACGCGATATTGATCGCAGAGCAGGCGATCACGTTTGTCCACGAGCTGCAGCAGCTCCAATCACAAGCTACCAAGGCGATGCCGCTGCTGCTGGCGCCGTCTCCAACGACACCGGATGTCGCGAACAACAACAGTCCTCATATCAACGCACCGAGTGCGACAAACTCTTCGACCAAGGGTTTCGAGGAACACCTCATTCAGGTGACAACGAAGTATTTGAAGACACTCGAGAGCTTGCTGGTTCAGCATCAGGACGAATCGAGTCCTGATGGCGACTTTGGCAACGCCCATGCACAACACGATGGCGAAGTGGACCCTGCGAACGACGAGTTGATGTCGTCTGTGCGTGATGCGGTTATCCAAGTGCGCGCGGTGCTGTTCCTGCTGCGCTTCTGTCGACAGACATCGAACGAGCACCAAGAGCTGCAGGAGATGCAGAGCTCCCAGGCAACAATGGCACAGGACCTGGGGTCGCACAGCTTCGCCATCAGCCAGGTTGGGTCAACTCTCGCCATGGTGAAGCTAATGAGCACCCGCCTCGACTCATTCTTGGAGCTGTCGTTTTCCTTCGCCAAGGACGACGACGTCAAGAAGTCGATTCAGGAAATGATGAGCACGTCTGTCACGATGCGAGATAAATTGGCCAAGCAGGTCGAGGACGCACAGCGAGAGGCGGCTCAGCGCGACGCAATGCTCGAGCGCGATCTGAACCAGCTCATCAGTCGAGTCAACAAGAAGCTCGACAAGGACGAGCTGCTGTGGACGCAGGAGGTGCTCGAGCGACAGCTGCAGAGCGTCGCCAAGGCCTCGTTGGGCGAAGAAGACCTCGTCGATATTCACCGCTTGCTGCAGCACAAGCTGGACAAGACGCAGTTCAACGCATTGCTGCAAGACCAGCGAGCGAAAATGATGGCTGCCGGGAATACCGAGGTCATCGACTGGCTCAGCGGAGGAACAGGGGGCAGCACGTCTGGCAACGGGCCGCTTGTTGGTGCCAAGTGCATCTCATGCCAAGGCGAGCTGCCACCCAGCAAGGCCATGATCAAGACCGTCGTGAAGCAGGAGGTGCAGCACGAGATCGCCAAGGTGAAGGCGCAGCAGCAAGTGGGAACCCTCATTTCGCCGTCAGCGCAGGCAGGGTTCAGCGCCTCCAACCATCGCAATATGGAGAAGTTCAAGACGGAGATGCTGCTGTCCAGTCTTCAAAAGCAAGCAAAGAAGTAAGAGCCGGCAGGCGAGGCGTGGTCTCATGCGGGTGTCGTGTTGGTGAGCAGTCGGCCGAAATAAATACGCGGCATCTTGCCAGTTAGCGCGGTGGACAACGGGACGCGAAGAGAGCGACGCGAGAGCCGCCGACGCTCGCCAGGAACAAGTCGGCACTGTTTCAAAACACGCTCGCCGCCACCAAGATGGACTGCAGCAGCTGGGACGCGATCTCCTTGACCAGGATCATACTGTTCTCGTCCTGCGCGAGCGAGTGGACGATCGGGTGCAGGTTGTACTCGACGAGGAACTGGATCGGCGACGTATGTGACTCGAACAGACTCTTGAGGATCTTGAGCAGGTTCTTGCGCACAATGGCCTTGGGCACCAGCCGCAAGCGACGCAGCAGCTCTGACACGAAGAGCCCCGTGCGTCCGAGCGACTGGTTGATGGGCACAGAGCGGCTCATAATCTCAAGCAGCGGTTCGAGCAGGTTCTCGAGCTCCGAGTCCTGGGCGTTCTGGAAGGATGAAACCAGCTTCATCAGGTTCCCTGGCATCAGCAGCACGCTCTCCATCTTGACGGTGTCGTGCGTCAGCCATACGCTGATCGACTTGACGGCGTCCATCTGCCAGTAGCGGTCTTCGAGCAAGTCCAGGAAGAGCGAAGCCACGTCGCACGCCCACAGATGAGCACGTGCCGTGGGTGACGCATGCGCCAAATCGCACAGGATGGGCAGCGCGAACTGCTTGAGAGGGCTGTTGTCTCGGATCACCTTGATGAGCGACGGCACGATCCCCGCCTGGGCGGCGTGAGTTTGCCGGTTGCGGTTGATGCGGCACAAGTAGAACATGGACTGCAGCACGATATTCTCGACTTCACGTTGCTTGACATCCGAGGACGCGAGGAACGTGCCGGTCAGGGAGCCGGACGATCCTAGATCGGCTTCTTGCTCGTTGAGCAGTCGCACCAGAGTGGGGATGGTGCCTGCGCGATCCAGCTTCTCGAGCGTCAACGGGTCCATGCTCAAGTTCCGAAAACACTTGAGTACCTTGACCATTGCGGCCACGTATGCGCTCGAGTGACTCAGCAAGCACACAGGCCGCTCCTCCCGTGGGGACGCATTGTCGGCCAGGAAGAGCGTCGTTGATTCCGGACGTAGAGCCTTGAGCATGCCTTCCAAGACGGCGCCGTCACACATGTGCTCCTTGACGACACCATCGCCCTGAGAGAAGAGAAGCAGGATATCGCAGAAGCTGTTGAGCTCATCCACCGTCCAGCCACCGTCGAGTTGAAGGGCCGACTTGTCAGACACGATCGACGCTTCGGCGATCGAGTGCACGCTACTCGTGGATGGGACGCGACTGTGGCCCCCGTTTGCTCTCCGCTCGACTTCAGTTGCGCCAACCGAAGCCACGACCTCGTTGAACACCGCAACAAACTTGCGGAGAAGGCCGGCCTTGACGAAGAGGCGGCAAATGTCGTTCTTGGGAATCGTTTGGAGGTTGAAGACGCTCATCGTTCCGTCGAGAGCGATGCGTACGAGGTCAATCTCGCTGCTAGGGTTCCCTTCCGCGTCCCGATCAAGCGTGAAGAAGTCGACGAGTACTGGCAGACCACCGCACGCGACAAACATTTGCAGCGTGAGCGGGCTCGTTTTGCAGCTTTGGCGCACAAACTTGGCAGCCTCAAGCCGCACCGCCATCGAGCTGTCATGCCCGCTTGAAGGTCCGTAGTCGGCACCTTGATGCCGGTCCCAGCCGAAATCATCCGGCGCGAAGAACGGGTTGTGCTGCTTCGTCAACTTGATGATCACTGGGATCAAGCCGACGAGCGCGAGGTTCTCCTGGAATTTCTGGTTGTCTTCCACGATCTGTTTGGAACAAAAGGTCGTGAAGCAGTCAGTCAGCAAGGTGAGGGTATTGCCAAGATCCAATTGCAGCTCAGCCCCACCATATTGATGACTCGGAGCACGGCGTGCAGCACGTCAGCCTTCTTCATTTCCAGCGCCTCCATGATGTTGGGCACAACGCCTGGCTGCGACATCAGATCGCGCCGCAGCGTCAAGTTCTCGCGGAAGATTTCCTCCTGTCGGCAACGCGAGGTTCGTTAGCGTCCACTCGCCTTATGAGCAACCCCCCAGAGATGGCACCTACCAAGCTGTCGCATGCCTCCAAGATCACTTGGTCGTCCATGCTTGGGTCCAGCAGCGAAAGCAACTCCACCACTCGCGCCGTCACCTTGAGATTGATGTCGCGCATCGTTGAGTAGTCGAAGTCCAGCTCGTCCCCGAAGATGTTCTCTTGCTGGGAGCTGTCCACGGATGACATCGACTCGCGGAACGTGTTCGAGGACGATGGCGCCTCCGTGTTGGAGCGCAGAACCAGCCCTTGATCTGACGGGATGACCACGCCAGCGTCGAAACCAGCGTCTTCTTCACTGTCGTCCTCGTTCTCTCTGAATTTGTTGAGAGCAGCTTGGGACAACGTGTCGGACGAGTGGTCTCTCTTCATCTCCATCTGCTTCTTGGCCGCTGCCTTGACGAGTGCACCTTCATCAAAGTCGTCGAACGCGATCTCTTCGTCGTCATCCTCCACGAACTGTTGTAGCTTCACGATCCGCTTCGTCTTTGGAACCAGCGATGAGCGGTCCCATGACCGAGACGCGCGCTCGTCCCTCGTCTGGTCACTGAGTGTCGTTGATGTCGTCGCGCTTTCCTTCCGCTGCGACGACGCATTCGATTTGAGAGGCACAAGACCGTCCTGGTCGTCCCAAACATCGTCATCAAGCAGCGCGCTCGCGTCTTCTTGGGATAACTTGAACACGTTGACTGCGGTCGGAGGCGGCAACGACGAGCTCAACGGAGTGCTCGCGGAGTTGGTCGCTTTCGCTTTGTCAGTTGTTGAAGCCAATGACAGCGTCGTGGGCGTCGATTCCACGCCAAACTCGTCATCCCAGTTCTCCGACTCGTCATCTTCTTCAACCGGTGCGGGTCGAGGTTCAGACTTACTCGTTGACGTCGGTGCGCTTCCTTCTAGTGTTGACGAGCTCTTCTCGTAGAGCTTGATGGTATTCAGCACCGCGTCGCGGTCGTTCGAGGATGTGACGTTCTCCGACACGAGCTGCGTGCTTTGCTCGACCTTGTTTTTCGGGATCTGGGCGATCCACGGATGCTGCAGCAGCTCCAGTGCTGAGCTGCGCAGCCGCGGCTCCTTCATGAAGCACTTCATGATGAAGTCGTGCAGTGCCTGCACAGCGTTTCCCATTGACAAACGGAATCATCAGCAGCATCACACACACACGTCCGGTCAGTCTATCGGTTCTGAATCATCGACAAGCCCTTAACGTACGGGGGAGATTCGATCGGGCAGCGGTGGGTGGTCGTCCTGCACGATGCGAAACAGCGCCGCCATGGGTGCCAAGTCGAAATACGGCGGCTTGGTGGACAGCAACTCGATGATGGTGCAGCCCACGCTCCAGATATCGGACGATGTGGACCAGCCCGCCATCTCAATCACCTCCGGCGCCACTGCGTACCGCAGACTGTTCGTTAGCTCTGCATCGTAGTCGTTGGTATCAGCAAGACAGCGCCGCGCTCACTCCAGTAGGGCGAGCCGACAACTTCGTCAGCCTTCTGCGTCTCGCTCAGCTTTATGGCGACGCCAAAGTCCGCGAGCTTGACCAGCCCGTCCTTGGTCGTGAGGATGTTGGCACCCTTGACGTCGCGGTGCAGCACGCCCTGCTCGTGGAGGTAGGCGAGTCCGCGCAGCACCTGCGTGATGTACATGGCCACGAGCGTCTCGGAGAGCGACCCGAAGCGCTTGACGAACTGCGCCAGCGACCCGTTCTCCATGTACTCGAGCACGATGTACAGGCACGACTGCGTCTTGATCGTGTCGTGGTACTTGACGATGTTCTCGTGCTTGAGCTTGCGCAGCAGGCTGATCTCGCTCTACCACCCGTCCGACACGACGACACACAATTCCACGCGACGTCAGCCAAGCAGCCCGAGCATCTGGCGCGCGGCTTTGCCGGGACGGGACGCCTCACCTCGATGGACAGCAGCTCGTCCTTGTCAATGTCGCGCAGCGACACCTGCTTGATGGCCACAGACCGCCCGTTGCGCAGGTCCAGCGCCGCGTACACGACGCCGAAGCCTCCACGCCCGATCTCCGACCCGAGTTGCTGCCACACCCACACCCACGCAGTCAAATCCATCAGTCCACCCACATCCACCCCTCCTGACCGGACGTCCAGCCGTCCAGACGCACGTAATGCTCGCCCACGATGCGCACGAGGTCCTCGCTGCGCCGCCCGCCGCGCGCGTTCATCCCCGATCCGACCGGTGCGCTGCTGCTCAGCGCCCCACC
>JAADYF010000524.1:0-19162 GCA_023338175.1 Phytopythium delawarense
TACCGCAGATCGCACGGGTGATCGCCGACTGGCAGTGCGGCGAAGAGCTCGACGAAAGCTGGGTGAAAGACGCCCGCGCGCTGTTGCCGGAGACAAGCGGTTGGGACCTCGAGCCGGTGACTCTGCGCCTCCATCGCTACAAGATGACATCGAGAGGATGGCCATGGTGCTGAGTCCTCGACGACTGGTTGCAGGGAGCAAAGGCATATCGGTGATCAACGACCAGCCGAGGTTTCGCGTCGCGGCGATTGATCTGAGCGACAGTCCCCTTGGCGAGGGTCACTTGAAGGCGCTAGCCAACGTGATCCGGAGCGCTGGGGAGTCGCTCGACTCGCTTATGCTGGTGAACGTGATGGCGCGGAGGACCTCGCCGTCGGAACTGGCAGCGTTCCGCTTGCTCATCAGAGCCGCGGCGGGGTTGGACCGAGACAGCCGTGGCGTCCGCTGCCTCTCGCTCGCGCGCAACTCGTTGACGATCGAGCACTTTGCGTCCGTGTGCTCGGCTGTTCAAGACTCGGGCAGCTCTATTGAGGAGCTGAGTCTGGAACGCACGATATCAGTCTACTCGCCCAACGACCGGTTCTACACGTGGTGGTGGCTCGCAATGGGGCTCAGTCGACAAACAAGCCGGCCCGATCAATCGCCTGGCCGTCTTCGCCGCGTGGATCTATCGAACAATCCTCTGTTCCCGTGGGATGTTGAGGTGTGGAACTCGACGCTGCAGTCTCCACTGACGACGCTATCGCGCGAATCTGCTCAGACTCCAGCCTCGGATGTGCTCCGACTAGCTGCACGCGACTGCCACTTGTACAGCGAACCGGCAAGCGATTCAAACACGGACAAGCACATCAAGGAGGTTGCCGACATGCTCGCTGCTCTCCCAACCGGATCGGAGGTCTCTCTAGACACTCTGGGCGTGGACAATGTGGGCTGGGTGTGCGTGATTGTCCCCGGGTACGGACTCGCATGGGCTCCGCCACCTTCGACTTCAGCTGTCGCTCCTACTCCTGCAATTGGAGGCGCCAACAGTCAGCGACAGCCGACGTTGGTGGATCTCGATCTGCGTGACCCCCTCGTATCCGACACGCTTCGAGAGTCGCTGGTGGGGTTCATTGAGAGCGTTGGCGGATCACTGACGTCGCTGACCATCAAACGGGCGATCAGACTCCTCGAAGATGATTTGACGGAAATCTTGGCACGCTGCCCGCACCTCGAACGCCTCGATCTCGAGAAAACCAACTTCCCGTCGTGGACACCATTGTTTCGAGCGCTGGCGGGACCGCTGCGTGATTCTCTGCGATCGCTCAGCCTCCGCTGCTGCCGAATCGGGTACGTTTCAGCCGGAGAGCTCGCGTCCATCTTGACTACGGCAGATCCGCCCCCAGCGCTGGAGGAACTTCTCCTTGGCCAGACTCACATCGGTGTCGATGGGGCCGCGAGCATGGAGCGAGTTCTGCAAGTAAACAAGCGCCTGCGTGTGCTGGAGCTGCCGGCGGTCAACTTCGAAGCGTCTGACGAGGAGTATGCCGAGCTGTGCTCCTCACTCCAGGACTCGTTCCAAGGCGAACTGTTGGACCTGTCGCCAATGCCATTGAGCTGTAAGCTCGCTTTTCTGAGCGTGCTGCTCAGTCAAGACGACCTGGGTCCGCTGGACGTTGGGATCGTCCGAAGTATCTTTGAGCTCGCGGCAGGCGAGAGGCGACGCAGGCTCGTGTTTTGGGAGCGATAAGGGTGTGCTGTAATGCGATGGTAAAAGGTGACTTGGTGTTGCCCCACAAGGCTTACCAGTCGCGCCACCATGAAAGAGAACGCCGCTTGTGTGTGTGTGCTGCAGTGTGTCGTCAAGTTTGAACCTGTCGCGAGAGGAGCACGCATCACTTTCCCAAGAGAAGTTGAGGTTACTAAAGACGAAGCAGCCTCTAAAGACGAACGAGGTGCTCTGAACTTGGATGCTGGCCCACCGTTGCCATGCCGACACAAGTGACCATGCGACGCCAGGCATGGACTCCGAGTTTGTATCAAGGTGCTGGGCAATAATGAGCTTGCAGTCGACTGCTTCAACCTGGATGCGCTCTCTGATTGGTTCGCACTTCTATATTTCAACACGATGATTGGATATAAAAGGTAAATATAGCCTTCTCGATTAAATGACACGTCACTCTCGATGCCACTCAACGAGGATCCTCTGGGAATGCCGATCGCTGATGAGCATGCGCGACGTAATCCCATTCGCGCTCTTCCCTCCTCCGAGTCCAAGCGCCAGTCTCCACTGCTGCCTCTGTCATCGACTCGAGCATGAGCCAGCCCCGTCGCATGCCACCACCGCCGCCCGAGGGACCGGGGCACATGGAGCGCCGGTGGGTTCGAGAGCAATGGACTGGATGATCAATGGCCGTAGAGTTAAGGTCACTGACGGTGGTGCGTGTGACTTGGGGGGACTGCAGTGGCGCCGAGTGCCTCGAGTACGTGCGCGCGCGCGACGGCCGGAGACGCGAGCTCCGTGGTCAAGTTCTTCGACGAGTTCGCGTACCAGAACTGGATGATGAACGTCGGCGACGTCAAGGGCGAGATCGTGGACGCCGAGATCGCCAAGGCCAAGCCGCAGGTTCGTGCTCAAGACGCTCCGTTGTAGTGGCAATGTCGCCACCAGCCTGTCTGACCGTTGTATGCAACGTACGGCAGGTGATGGTGGAGATCGGCGGCTTCTGCGGGTACAGCGCCGTCCGGTTCGCGAGCAAGCTGCGCGAGGTGTCGGGGGCGTCGGCGCACTACTACTCGTTCGAGTTCAGCCCGGTCTTCGCCGGTATCGCCACCGAGGTTCGCCATGCATTGATGACGGTGGATCACGTGTTCCAGTGCTGACATCGCCATTCGCCTCTGATGTGGCTGAAGATGGTCAAGCTGGCGGGGCTGGAGGACGTGGTGACGATCACGGTCGGCGCCTTCGAGACGATGTACTCGGCGCTGCACGAATCTCTGGGCGTCGATCACATTGACGTGCGTGAAGCAGCAGCTGAGGTGGAACGCAAGTATATGATTGACAGCGCTGATGCATCGCTGCTGGTGTAGTTCCTCTTCATCGACCACCACAAGGACATCTACCTGGCCGACCTGAAGCGGGTCGAGGACGCGGGTCTGCTTCGATCGGTATGGTTCAAGATCTGTGGCGATGGCTATGCAGACTTTGCGAGCTGAAGCCGTTTTCCTCGCAGGGGTCTGTCGTTGTCGCGGACAATGTCATCATCGCGGGCGTCACGGACTACCTGGACTACGTGCGCAATCACCCGAACTTCGTGTCCGTGCTGCACGAGTCGGTCGTCGAGTACACGGACGAGCGCGACGGCGTCGAGGTGTCTGTCTACGGCGCAAAGGTAAAGAACTAGCACCGGTATCGGCAAAGCGCTTGAGTGACCAAAGCTTACCTCAGCAGGTCAGTGCCACTTACTGCATGCAACAGCAACAAAGCTGTAACTGAATTCCACCCGTGATCTTCAGTCTCTCCACTACGCCATTCTTCACGAACATCATGCACGTTAAGTGTGTGTATGGGTTGTGTATGGGTGGGTGGGGGGGTGACGGGAGCCAACAGTTTGAGTGAAAACTGAATCCTCTCCGTCCTTGAGTGACACCTTGCTCTCTGTGCCAACCCCGCACTCGGACCTGCAACACTCTCCTAGAGCTCACGAGTCCCATTTGCTCGAAAACTCGTGTACCCGCCGGATTCCCTCAGCTGCCCCTCCGAACTGCGCGGAGCGCCACGCTGCTCCAGCCACACGATGCTGCGCCGCACCTCGGTAGCGGCCATCTCGAAGATCAAACTGACAACTTGCTCATCCAGTCGCGCGAGCTCGTCTCGCGAACGCATCACGCTGAGGAACGCCAGCTTGCACTGCATGGGGACCGGCACCGCTCCAAGAAGTTCATCATGGAAGGCTCGCTTGAGCTGCGAGTAGACACGCGTGCGATCTGCGTATATACCATTGAGTCCTTCGTTGTCGTCGATCGGCAATGGCAGCTCCAGTAGTCGCAGCTGCTTGTTCACGCGCAGCGCTTTTGCAATGTCCTCGAGACCATTTGTGCCGATGAACGTGTCTCGCACGCGAAGCTCTTCCAAGATGACACCAGGGCGTCGCAATGCCGACGTGATTCGACTGGCAGATGACATGCTGATGGGGTTCCCGCACATGTTGAGCGACCGCAGCGACCGGCCGAGCGGCCCATCCAGCGCACGGAACAACGGACCCCAGTCGTACAAGCCGCTTCCCTCCATGTCGAACCGCTGCAAGTTCGGGCAATGAGTCACGATAACCCCCAAGTCTACTTCGGTTCGACCGAAGGTCCAGCGAATTGCCAGCGACTCGAGAACTGGGCCGAAGCTCTTGACAAATGCCGGCACGGCAGCAGTCGTGCTTCTTAGCGAGTGCATGCGGTTGAGATCAAGTTCTCGTACAACCGGCCGCCGAATTGCTGGACTGCCATCATACGTGAAGCCTTCGAGCTGTACAGCGGTTGGAGATGCCCATGCGAGTCCGAACGCCGGGACAATCACATGAACCCAGCCATCTTCTCGCACGCCGATCACTTCAAGCTTCACCTCAGACTCCTCCTTGAGCCTGGAGTATTCGTCTGCGATCTCTGTGATGTACAGCGAGAGATCCACGTCGCGGACTGGTGACTCGTACAGCCGAGCCTGATGGGGTCGCAGCCGGCAATGCGTCGCTAGAGTTGCCAAGTCGTGCTGCCTCGACAGTTGCTGCGCAGGAGATTGAAGCGTCGACTCCCATATTGGGATGACGTCGGGCCGAAGAGGGTTGTTCGAAAGGTCGACGCGGCGAAGGGGAACCCGATGGGCGATGGCGTCGCCGAGATCATACCGACTCAATCCCACCGCGAGCCAACGCCATGCGACCACTCGCTCATCCGGAGACATTATCCCAAGCGTGTACGCTAGCGACAGCTCCTCAACGACGCACTCTGGAGCCAACAACGCTGAGCACAACGCTGCGAAGTGGTGCACTCGAAGTGAGTTGCGAGCCAGCGAGAGGCAGCGAACTCCGCATCGCGACGCTCCACCGCTTCCCGTGATGCCCGTTACGGCCCGGATCAGCGCTCGGAAGGATCGAGCTTCGCTTTCCCGCTCACTCCCCGATATCATGTTGCTGAGTACCAGCGTGTTAAGCGGACG
The DNA here is from genome assembly GCA_023338175.1 of Phytopythium delawarense. Taxonomy (NCBI): domain Eukaryota; phylum Oomycota; class Peronosporomycetes; order Pythiales; family Pythiaceae; genus Phytopythium; species Phytopythium delawarense. Next base: position 5,186 of record JAADYF010000524.1, read on the forward strand.
CTGAAGCTTGCCGATGACGCGGGTCAGCGCGACCATGCCCGCCTCGTCCAGCACGTTGTCGGTGAGATCGAGCCCCGTGACTCTAAAGACCGAGTTTCCATCGCCTTGGCTGCATGCTTGGTTGGTAGTAGTCGATACAAGAGGCTGCAGCACCACCTCCAGCCGGCCAAAATCCTCGGTCTTCAGGTCGCCGTTGTGGATCCGGAGCGTCACGGGTACGACATGGCCCTTGCGACCTTGGCTCCCTGGCACCCGGCTCGTCCCAGCCAAGTCAGAGCCTGAGACGTCCTTGAGTTGCCAGTCCGAGATGAACTGCGCCAGCTCCGGCGACAGCCTGCCGCAGTCGAAGGCGACGACCAGCCTCGGGAACGCCGGGTCTTCGTACCGAAGCGAGCCAGTGAAGCGCGGCGCCTTGCCGCTCACCAGCAGCGGCCGCAACTCTGCCGGGTGGTCCAGCACTCGGCTCCAGAACGCGCGCTTGGCGAGCGGGAAGGCGCCGAGCGAGTGTGAGACGCGCGCCAGCACGGCCAGCGCGTCCAACGCGCGTCGCACGTTGGGGAGGAACGACTGCGTGCGCGGGAGCAGCGCCAAGTGCACGACCAGCGACAGGGCGGCCGCGTCTCGGGCGAACGCCCCGCCGTCTTCGGGCTCTGTGCTCAGCAGCCCAGCGAGCGCCTCGGAGCGCAGCACTTGGCCCGCGATCTCGAGCGCCGCCGCCTCCATCGGAAATTGGCCAAGTAACTTCCTCGTTTTGGTTAGCTCCTGATGTGGGTTGACGCCACTGACATGATTTTGCCCAATCAATTCATTGCGTAGTGTCTTTATTAAACGTTTTTAACCAATCAATAGAATGATACGACTTCAAGCTGAAGTGGCTCGGAGGATAATGAGTTGAATGCCAAGGGCCGCGTTTGCTTTACAGATTTGCGTGATAATGTCTCCAGTATGAGCGCATCCAGTGACTTGCCGAGGAGATTAAGGATGCCTGCCAGTTGCGAATGGTGTGCACCTGAGGCTCAGCACGAACTGCGGGAACCCGTGGCCGTCCTGGCGCAGCGCGTCTGGATCCAGTCCTCGCCAATACACCAATGGTGCCCATGAGTCCGAGTGATCAAATAGTTGGCTTTAGAACCTGCGCTTTGCCACTGGGAAGGCACTCAGCGCTTCCGGTACGTGCCTGAGTGCTGGGATCGCCTCTGAGGTTCGGCAAATGCGCTTATGGAACGGCCGACACTTTTTCAGCCAGTGCAAGTGAGTCGTCGGTGGCAACGTTTCATCCTCTAGCAGCAACGTGTGTGCAATGATCTGTTAGTCGTCCAGCAACCGTTTGAGTGCGCCGCCACGCTCACCAGCGTCTCACCTCGTAATGGAGAATCTGAGAATGCTTTTTATTGGTTGAAATTTTGTCAAACAACACGGTGATTGGACAATATGCAATTATCCATTGCTATGACATGCCATTCATTGTCCGAGTTCAACAAGATTATCACTCCGGAGCCATCATTCCGCCAACAATGCGCGTCAACAATTTTTGATATAGTATACGCCACACGTGGACCTTGTCCTGCATTGCACATCAATGGGCGTCCGGCCTCGCCATTCGCGAATTCCCAGTGCCAGGAGCGGTCCGGGACGCCACTCACACCAACAGCAACGAACAAGGGACCATGGCGTCCCCTCGACAGCAGCAGTTCGAGAGCAGGTGAGTGAGGGCGAAGGCTGGGCTCACGCGGCTGCATCTCTGACGCTCTTGTCGCCTCAGATGCCGCGAGTGCCTCGAGTACGTGCGGGGGAACGCGGTGCAGGGCGACGCGAGCTCCGTCTGGCACGCGATCGACGACTTCTCCCGCACCAACTTCCTTATGAACGTGGGTGACGCCAAGGGCGACATCGTCGAGGAAGAGATCGCTGTCGCCAAGCCTAAGGTAAAGTGGCTCTCGATGCGCTCACTGGGCATCCGAGTTGAGATGGGGAATTGCTGAATTACATCAACGCAGATCATGGTGGAGATTGGAGCCCTTGCGGGGTACTCGGCTGTTCGATTCGCCAGTAAGATGCGGGAGGTCTCCGGTCCAGACGTGCGCTACTACTCGTTCGAGATCGGTCCCGGGTTCGCTGACATTGCGTCGCAGGTAAGTTCATCACCAACCTGCTGTTCCACACCTTCATTGACATGGGAATGCGTTTGTGGTTAGATGGTCGCGTTCGCGGGCCTCAGTGACATCGTCACGTTCATCGTCGGACCCTTTGCGGACACTTACACGAAGCTGCGCGAGCTCAAAGTCGATCATATCGATGTACGAGCCTTGATTTCCACACGACAATGGTATGCGTGATATCAACTGCTCATATCACGCTCTGGTTTGACGACATCCAGGCACTCTTCATCGACCACCGTGGATCCGAGTACCTGACCGATCTGAAGCGCATTGAAGAAGGAGGTTGGCTCCGAAAAGTACGGCTGACCGAGTGTTGCAATCCCAGTTCGGGACGCCTTGCTTATCGATCGTGACCTTTATACTCAGGGTTCAGTGGTCGTCGCTGACAATATCATCATGCCTGGTGCCCCCGGCTACCTCGAGTACGTGCGCGATCACCCCAAGTTCTCGTCCAAGCTGCGCGAATCGCATCTGGAGTACAACGAGAACACGAAGGACGGGCTCGAGATCTCCACGCGGATCTCCGACTAGCTAGACGATTGAGCCTAGCCCCGAACTGCGCAAGTGTGTTGTGATCACAACGACACTGATTGCTCATCTCAATGCTGCCTTGTCCTCTCCTCTTGTCGTGTCGACGTGACTTCCACTATACCTTACTGCATACGGAGAAGCTCTTGGATTCCAAATGAGCTCAACGGACGCGAGGCTCTGGCGATTGTCCCGTCAACAGCATCCAATGAGTCAATGACCCAGACGCGTCGCTTGCCAGCAGCACGGACCGGCTGGAGTTATCGAAGCGGCCGCTGGAGACAAACGACAGCGACCATGATGAGCCGGACACAGCGGGACTGCGCGTCATCATGGCGCAACTGCCATCTGGGAACACTGCTGCCAACGACCCGCTGAACACCAAAACAGATCAGCTCGATCCGCTCGGGCCACGTGTTGATGAACCGGATGCAACGCCGCCGCTCAGACCGCTGCCAGTACCGCTCAACACCTCACACTGCCACCGAGCTGACTCCCAGTGCCGCTCGACGCCAGCGACAGTGACTCGATGTCGCCGTACTCACCAAACTTGAGCCGCCAGTCAACATCGTGTCACACTCGACGACTTCAACGCTCAGACCACCGGGCACAGCCACGTCACCACTCAGCACAGTTCCTTCGCCGCTAGACACACACACACGCACGTACGCATTGGCACGCCACTTCTCGACACTTTCTTGTCGCCGCTGGCATTCACATCGCCACCGGTAGGGCAAACAACGGCAACCACGGCCCAAGCCAACAGGACCGCGAGTTCGCTGCTGACGCCGCCGACGCCGCCAGACATGAGCAACAACAACCAGGACACGTCGCTCGGCGCAGAGCCGCTAGAAATACGTACGATTCCACTGCTACAGCTGCCAACCGCGACACTGCTCGTGTCGACGTCCACCAGCCCGCTGTCTGTCGAGTCAATCTCAACATCGCGCACCGTCACGCTGTACCAGACACCGGTCGATGACGCGCTGGTCGCCACGACACCGTCACCGCTATTCATTTCCACGTTGCTCGAAGTGCTGCTGTGCGTGGCGATGGTCACACCGCCGCTGGCACTTGCGCCGGCACCATTTGTCACAACGACAGGCTCGTCCGCCGCACCGCCAGAGGGCTCGCCATCCACCACGAGCCTCCGAGACTTTGCGCATTTGAAGTAGCAATTATCTTTACGGACTGAGTTGCGCTCACACTGTAGGCCGAGCGTTTGCATCAACACAATGCTGCTGCCACTGCTGCTGTCTTGGGCAATGCTGATGCCGCCGCTGGTGTTGAACGAGACCGTTACAGCGCCGGACACGCCGCTCGTCAAGCCGCCGCTTGACACACTCACGTCACCGCCAGCACCATTAGTCGACTACCCGCCGGACACAAGCTCCGATCTACCAACGTCGCTAGACAAAGACATGCCGCCGCTCACAGACACTGCGCTGCTTGACACAGACGCACTAGACTCACAGCCCACATGCACTGCACCTTTGTCCGAGCTGGAGCTGCTGCCCCTGCTCACCACGAACTCGTTCTACGTGACGACTGCCGTCAAGCCAGACTGCACGGACATCGCGCCAGACACACCGGCCACCGGAAAGGATGAACTCGACACGGGCACTGCGCCACTGCCCGATAGTCTGGCTGCTTGGCACTGACACGGATCCTCCCGTCGCTCTCGTCGACTGAATGTCCAATCAAGGTGCACCTAGACGAAGTCTGACGCGGCATCAGGTACAGCCTTTGTTTCGCCATCGCGGTCGTGTGGGAACAGCATCGTGTTGGTAGCACGCGAACTGTGTGGCTACTGTCCAGTCCGTGAAGACCACGGTCACTGACCTACGAGATGGACTCGTTTGGCTTTGACGCGGCTGCCCAGCAACTCAAGGCCAATTATGGCGACAAGGTCCGCGACGTGGACGTGATCTCGAACACTACCTGAATCTGTTCGAGAAGCCGTCGAAACTCGATGACTTTCAGCGCGTGGACAAGTCCAAGGACAGACGGTGTCGACCACAATACCAAAGGCCGATTTTGCGGCCGCTAGGTGGAAGTAGCCATGCTGGGCGCCGTATTTAACGTGCTCGAAATAGTCCATGATGGGAGCCAGCCGCTGGTGCTGAGCGCCTGTGCCGTTATCGCGGCGGTCGACTGTGGGAACATGGTGCGTGCGGATAGAATCCAGATAATGTCATTTTCATTGGGCCGACGGAGGAAAGCGCTGTGTCGCCCGTGTTGCCACGGCGAGAAGTGGCTGTGACGACGATGAAGCTATAGATGCGGTCGGCTCCAGCTTGCTCAGACTGTACGCGACAGGCCGAGGCGCGAATTTGGCCACTCGCAAGCTTGCAGAGCGCGCGCTGGACGCCAGCGCAGGTACCGACTGGTTGTACTTGAGCGGGGACAATCGCTGCGAAATTGCGCGCGCTCGTGCACCTCCAAGCTGGTATCTAGCTTTTGTCTTGATGTTACTGAACATCAATTGCGTGTCACCGGCGTCAGGGCCAACACTATGTAAAGATACTTGGTGCTGAAGGCGAGCTTCCTCGTCCTGAAGTAACTCGCGATGCTCGTCACTTGGGCCCTCGAGCATGAACGATGATCGCCTTTTGAAGACCTGCTGCCGTCCGCTTTTGCTCCTTTGCTTGTCGCCTAAAACCTCAAGCAGATGCTGGAACGACTCCACATCAGGCTCACCCGCCACCGTAGCAGCATCCGACGCGACCGCAGCATCAGAGCCTTCATCCACTGCTTCGTTGCGCTCATCTGCGCCTGCGCTCTGCCGGCTACGATGCTCGGTCACAGTCTTGATGCGCTTCATGAATTCCTGCTTCGACTCGGGTCTAAGCCGAGGCTCAAATGCTGAAAGCTTCGACAACCTGGACTGATCCGCGCGAGAGCTTGACCGGCCACTGGTGTTGCCACCTCCATATGACTGCACGAACGAGTTGAAGCGATCGATGAAGTAATCAACCGCTTGCATCGCCCGTGAAGGCTCCGTCTTTTGCCCCGAGCACATGACGGAGATAGAGAATAACGTGTTTGGCGCGCTTGCGATCACCGACACGTAGAAAGAGAACCGCTTACGGTCCTCAGTGCTAGAACCACTTGGGACAGCAAGTGACCATGCCTTCGCCAAGTCATGTGGGTATATCACAATCCGGCGGGCGTCGCCATTGGCGAGCGGAAATGAGGAACCAGGAGAAAGCTCGATGGCGCTGAGTCTGTTGACCGCGCTGCTTCGCATTGATCGCCACGTGTAGTCGGTTGTGCTGGGCACGAGGGTGTTGGTCGACAAGTACATGTCTGCATCTCCAGCGATCACGTGTAGCACCAGCGTGATGATCGAGCCTGTTCGGTCGTCTTCGTTGTGGTGAAAGTGAAAGTACTGAACGTCCGACGCGTCGCGACACTCGCCTCGAATATTCTCGCCGTATGCGAGCTCGATGTGCAGCTGCTTGCAGCTCTCTCGTCTCGCCCGCTCTTGCCGAAAGTTGGGAGAGGCTCCGGAAGGTGGAACTATGGGAATCTCAGTGAGTGATGTGGCCGCTCCCGATCGCAGTCGCAGCGCGTCGCGCTCGGCTTCATCTTGCCGTTTCTTGCGCAGTTGGCTCTGAGCCTCATCAGCAAGCCGCTGCTCCTCTAGCTTCTTCTCCAGTGCCTGCTTGAGCGACGAAAACATGGCGACTTCGGCCTCTTTGAACAGCGTCGCCCACTTGCGCTGGATCATCGCCTCCGCGTCAGGGCTGAGCGAAATCGCTTCACCGAGGTCATTAAACTCTTTGTTCCCGCCGTAAAGCACACGCTCATCCAAATCACTGGGCCGGTGACGCAGTTTCTGCCGCGAAGTGGATTTATCATAGCTGCTATCTTCGTCGTCAATCGTGTTGTCATCGTTGCCACCGTTTCCTGTTGCCCCAATGTGCCCTGGGGAAGATAGTCGAGACAATGAGAGCTGACGTTTCATGTGCGGCGGTGGACGGACTCGTCGACGACCCGTCTCCGACAGCCTCAACTCCATATCGTGGACGTTGTCGTTGTCTTGATCGCCATCCTCTCCGCCAATGTCACTGATGAAGGGCCGTTCTTTTGCCACTTTGTTGTCGCCTTCATCGTCTTCAGACTCGCTGCCGGAATCGTTTCGTGGGCTCCACTGCGCCGCTCGGAACGGATTGTTGAAGGCTTGAGCCCCTGATCGGAAGTTCGGCTGCTGGGAGAACCGGAACGAATGGAGTGACTGGGCTGTAGATGGTCGATCTGAAACTTCACTCGCAACGATATCCTCAACTTCCTTATCATGTGTGACTCCGACAGGGTCCGCCGAATCCATGGGCTCCGAGAGTCGGAGCTTGGTCAGTTTGGGGCTCGTCTTCGGTAATATTGTGGTTGTTGGACTCGCGTTTGCGAAGGCATTCTGCTCGCATGCCGCAGGAGAAGCAAGCAAAGAACCGCTCGTTGAGTCCGAGGTTGATGATAGCACAGGTATCTCGCTCCTTGCTTCAACATCCGTTGGGGTACCAACTGGGACATCTGAAACGCTTAGCAGTGGGCTTGTTGCTTCATCCGATGAAGAAAAAATGCCACCGTCAACCAAACTGGTATCCATAGTTGGTGTGCTTTCAATCGACGTGCTCAGTGCAACCGTGTTGGCCACTTGTGGACCGTCAGGTTTGCGGAGCACAGCATCCGCATCATCATTTGTTACGCCAGCATTGGACTCCTGGTCACTCCGCTGGATTCGGGTTTTCACTTCGTCGATCGCGAAGCCAGGAGGCAGATCATTCACCTTCACTTGGTCTTCCTCATCACCTTCAGTAGCTGACTTGTCATCATCGTCACCAAAGTTTGATTCGCTTTGAGTTCTTCCACTGTGCTGGCTATCTCCTCCGTCAATGGGGTCAAGTTCACGCTCCCCCTCGGGCCCTTCGCTAGCGAGAACAACAGCAAGTAGCGGCTGCGGCTCGTTGACATCACTTGTGTCTGCCACGTCGGTGTCATCAGCTGGAAAACTCGAGGCTACTTCACGGGCTGTGGTCTCTGGAAGCGATTCAGAAGGCACAAGGAAACGCAGTCCCGCTGTATCACTTAGCTGTGACTTCTCTAGCACTGTGTGGATGGCAACGGCTGTCATCGATGCCGATCGATGAGTTCGTGGTGGACTCAGTCCCCGTGCAAGATTTACCGATGAAGGGACAGTGGTAATGCTCGGAAACGATGACAACGACGTCATTTCCTTTCCGATGGATGGCACTCGCACAATGGTCGTGTTACTTCGTCGGTGCTGGAGATGCGGGCGGTCACTAGCTGATCCGAGTTGCACGCTTTGGATTGCAACTTCTTGCATCTCGAGATCGCGGCGGCTGGAGGTGGGAGGAGTTGACTCGGGCGATACATCTTCGATCTTGTTAGAATCTTCACCATCCGCATGACGTTCAGACTCGTCAACCTCTATATCCACTTCAGTAGCAATCGTGGCTACGTCTTCGATTATCGGAAGGTCAAGTAATTGGTCATCCATGACGCTTTCGTGCGTGTCAATCGATGCGCCGTCATTGAATTCCTCAATGGCGGTGGCAATAACATTTGGGCGATGCGGTCGAACCCGCCTTGGCGTAACGTCATGGAACTGGATATACAAGTGATCGTGGCCACCGGAAGTGTCCCCAGAATTGGGTTGAGAGGTGCTTTGTGCAATCATCACGTGCTTGGGCACTTGCTCGTGTCGATTTCTTGTCGACTCTGGCTGTTGATGCTCGAGCTCCCGTGGCAATAATGCTCGAGTGCCTTCAAGACCTAGTGATGACACTCGCAGCAACGCTGGCTCCTTCTTCTGCATGCCACTCCTCATCTCGTTGCGGGCTTCATCTTGGTAGCGCGCAGGTTCGTCCGGTACTTCCCTTGAGACTGGTCGAAACCGGTCAACCGCAGCCACACTCGCACTTTGGTGCAAGACCAGAGCTGAGGGCTCGACAAACAATTCGTCCCGAGACGCTGAGCCTGATGTTTTGGCTGATTCGATCAATGTGGTCGCCGATATTGATACCTTGAGCGTCCTGCTGAGGTCAAACGTTCCGTCGTGAAGACCAGCGACGCGCCTCACGTGTTGCCGCGTCGCTTTCTGATCGAACGAGCTCTTCCCCATGAGTAGCCCCTGTGGCAGTAGCACCGTACATGATTGGTCCATGAAGGTCCGCAAAACTTCAGACAGCTGCGGGGCAACTTCAAGCCTGTAGTCGCGACAGAACGACGGGATCTCTCGGAACTTGATCATGCTCCGCGTCCTCATGCCCACCACATACAACATAGCCCAGAAGTCGAGGTAGCACAGCTGGCCGTCGCGGTTTCTGTCAGCAAAACGAGTACACGCAGCTCGAACAGCGTTCTCGAACGTTATGGACACTTCTGTCGTCTCTGCTGCTTCTGTCTCGGTCATGTGCTCGTTTGGCCACAGGTACCGTAGCCGTCGTAGGATGTTTTGGAAATCGGCGACGGACATGACGCCGACGCGGTCGTGATCATAGAAGACAAAGCAGCTGAGTATCAGCCGCAGTTTCTCGACAATCTCCGGGTCAACATCTGCCCAGTCGCTGCACTGGAGGAAGAGCATGCGCTCAGCAGCACGAAACGTTTCGTTTTGCTGCCTCCACTCGCCCACAATCAGCCTCAAGAAGCGATGCACTTCGATCCAGCGGGTCGATACTGCGGATAGACGCCGCGGCTCTTCCTCAACGCTTGCTGGCCCACTATCGCCATCGAGAGCAATTGCTGGTAACCACCGAGCGTCTTGGGCATACTCGTTCATGAACGTCACGATATTGCGGAGAAAGCTGGGGTTCACCAGCGGGTACATGAGGTTATCTTGAGCGCAAAGTAGTGCACACGAGATCGGAACAAACTGCCAATGATCTCGGCCGCAACTTGTATCACACGCTCGAGAAATGTCGTGCCGAGAGTCGCGCGAGCCTTTTCCGACGACAGAATTACCGGACACGACCATCTGTCGCGAGTAAAGCCACGAGTAGCAGCACACACAAAGCGCGACCAGCTCGTGCGGGACGTGCTCGTCCAATGCCTGATCGTTCCTCGCGTGCATCGCGAGGAACTCCCCGAAGACAGCGATCGCGTCGACAGCACGCGTGAAGTGGCACATGGACACGAGGAACTGCTTCACCTTGAGCTCCACAACGCCCTGCATTCCGTATCGACTTTTCATGACAGCGATGAGTGCTCCGAATACGGTGACCGGTTCGGGGTTTGAGCTACCAGCGTCCTTCGATGCCGCCTTCTTGAACAGTTGAGCATGTGCGGTACTACCAAGCTTGGCATACACATCACCGATGATCTCGAGGATTGCTCGGGCTGAGAAGTTCGGTCGATATCCAGCCGCGGATAGTTCCAGAGTGTGCATTCGCTTGCTGCAGTTGCTGCAGCGCCTCGACCTCTTTCCTTCCCCGTCTACGTTGCTGCTGGAATCGATCACGATTAGAGGTGATGCAGAGTAGCACCAGCAGTGATCGGGTGACCAGAACGGGCGGAAACCGACTGATAGCTTGAGGTGCTGCACCAGCGGTTCTCCGACAAAGGATACGACGGAACGTCTTGCACCGAGGCACTCTGCCACCGATTTCTTTCGCTGCGATCTTGCTCGAGTTGTCGACTGTGAGGTGTCAGCCCATTCGTCTTGGAATTCAACCGAGCGCGCGACCTCTGTTATGTCATCCTCAATATCATCGGTGGCAGAAGTGAATGGGGACACGGAGCCGGTGTTTGGTGTCGCCAGATCCCGTGAGTGTGGCGAGACAACATGTCCACCTGCAGAAGACAGCTCGTGGCGTAGAGTATCAGGGTCTACGCGTACAGATTGTGGCTTTGGCACCGGCACCTCCACTTCCACCCATCGAATGCTCTTTTCACCCATGCTGTTGTACGAAATGACCGCCCTGCGCGATGGCTTTGTGATTGTCGTACGCTTGGGTACCGCTTTGCTCTTTGGCTTCTCTGCGTTGGCTGGGGCTCGAGGACTTGGGATTGACAGGTTGGCTGAGCTTGTTGAGGCTGAAAGCACGTAAAGCACGACCTCGAGGGCCTCCTCTGCGTCTAAAAGATCCCTAGAGCTCCGATGCAGTTGGCGTACTCTGCCGAGCAGCGCAGCGCGCAGTCGCTTTCTTGGCAAATATGTCACTGCACTCAAGCTGGCAGCAAAGTTTGCCAGTGATTCTGCAAAGACAGCCCCCTTCGAGCCCGTTCGGTCGATGAACTCTACCAATTTGGCTCGTATAGCTCCGCGCTGGTCCTCAGCACTCGCTTCAATCTCCGAAGCTGTCTCGCTCGACCATCCAATAAATGGATTCAACGACGAGGTTATATCAGTGCCGACTTCATCCCCAAGATTTAGCTGCACTGGTTGACTGGTTGGGTTTTCCCGCCGAGAAGCACTCGGGATGCTGACTGACAAATGCTCTTGTGCATGCGGTGGCCGGGAATCTTGTGGTGTAGATGATCGGTGAGTCTTAGCGTCTCTCGTTCGGTTGTTGTCCATTTGGGATGCCATCGCTGCTGTTGTCTGGCACGCTGACTGTTTGGAGTCGCCGGCTGAGTTACCTGCCTGCCCAACGGTACCAGCGAGGCTCAGCATGCAAATCTTGTGCGCAAACGCCAGAAACACCTGCGGTCCCATGACGCAGAAGTCCACCACTGGAGCCCCGACATCGAAATACTTGAGCTCTTCCACTCGTTCCCCGAGGATCGCCCACATGATGACAGTCATATCAAAGGAAGACGAAAGAAAGCGCGTCGCCAAAGAAACCGAAGTCGACCTATCCTCCGGCTGAAAGCCGCATATCCTTGTCACACGTCGTTCGTGCGAGCCGGAAATGGGGATCTCCACGAATGCTGGCTTGTGGCTTCGCGTGATCCATACTGCAAGCGTTCCATCATCGTATCCAACGGCAATGAAAGATTCCAGTTCCGATGATGAAAGCCGCTGGTACACCAGATCGAGGCATGATGGGATCATAGGAGCCGAAGTTGACGGCGTCGCGTTCAGGTATGCGATCATCGTCAGGCTTGGAATATCCCACAACTTGATGCTAGCATCAGCACCAAGTGAACAGACCAGTGCTGCGGAATGTTGCATCAGTTGCTGTAGCTGGATGATATGAGTGGTATGGGCAGCAAGAACACTTGAGGTGGCTGACAGCATCAGCCGAGACGGGCTCAGTTTGCTCGATGCGGACGACGCTACGACGTCTTTTGCCTCCCAGCCAAACATGGAGCCATCTTCGATGCCAACAGCAACGAACATGATGACCGCACTCCTGCTTGATCGCTCCTTGTTCCCCATGTGTCGCCCACCAACCGACGGCGCCAACCCGGCACTGCCATCGATTGTTGAAGGTGCACCAACCCACACGGTGAGAGCGGTAATGCTGGCGTTCAGGTGTTGGTCTTGAAGAAGCCCAATGCGCTCGTGCTTTGACAGCGAATAGACCTCGACTTGACCATTTGTCCAGCCGCATACAATGAGTGTTTCTTGGGTCTTTGACAGCTCCACGGTCTCCATCACCGTGACTCGGTTCGAGCAGTCAGATGGAGATATTGCCAAATGCCTCTGATGAAAAGTTTGTCTTCGCTGATCGCCCGGAGCCGTAAGGATGCGAATGCTGCTGGAGTAGGATTGAATCAGGCAGAGAAAGCTTTGGTTTGAATTGTGAGCTGCCTGCCGAATGCTGACGATGTTGTCGTAGTCGGTCCCCTCGCACACTTCCACGAGTTGTGCCTGCACCTTCAGCACGTGGACCAGGTCGCCCCTGAGCACAAGAACCATGCTCTCAACGTTGGAACCGGTGTCGACATCGACGCATATCGGAATCGTCACCGGTGTACGGTCAGTCGGAGCTTTCTGACGCCTTGGTTCTTTGACTGGACTCGCAGTATCTTTGGTTGGGGCATACCGTCCAAGCAGCTTGAGTGAGGAAGATGAACCTGCAGCCCGATCGTCCGAATCTCCAGTAGTAGTCGCGACGAATTGCCAATGACACACCGGTCCACCATCGGTCTCTGACGTCATGATCACGACCTCGACCGATTCACACTGGCCATGAGTTACACCACCGACTTCAATGACAGCAATACCCGCACAGGTATTTGCAGCCGCAGCTGTCTGGCATGATGGCTGACCGCATGCGAGCGATGGCGCTCTGCCCGAAACGTCCCACACCTGCAGAATGCCATGGCTAGTACCAGTGAGCAACCAGTTGTCGCACGGCGAAAGCGTCATTGCTGTGATATGGTCTTGGAGCATGACTCGACGTAGCACGACGTATTGCGGCAGGTCGTTGCCCTTGAGTTGCCACATCAAGATGATGCGGTTGTGCTCTTCACTCTCCTGCTTGAAGTTGCTTTGCTCCCGTCCGACAAGCCCAAAGAGCCGTGAGAGGCCCTTGCAGCCTGTGATCATCGATAGCGATGAGTGATGCCGGGCCCGCGCCTTCATCTTTTCGATGCACAGCATTATCGACCTGCGCGCGGGCTCCGGAGAGGATTGTGGGTCGCTTTGCTCTCGCGCTCGCATCGGTCGTCGTGAAACCTGGAGCACATCAACCAAGTGGACGGCATCGTTTCTATCCATCGCGCGGTGGGCTTGCTCCATCGCCAGCACTAGTCGAGAAGAGCTGGTGTCAAAGAACGCGCACGATAGACGCCACGGCGGCGGGACAGGGTAGGAGGCGAGCCGCGCGAGCGTCGCCGGCTCGATAAACTCGACGTTGCACGTCTCCGTCGGCTCTCCTCCGTTGACCCCGGCCGATTTAACAACATAGACGCAAACGAACGCATCGATAGTCGCTGCGAACGTTAACGTCAGCATCACGACCGTCTTGGGAGTCGCTCGCTCGCCATCCTTCAGCGAGGCGCTGCTGGGCGGCCCGCCGTGGACCTTGCTGTTGACCTTTTGCGCGAACTGCTTGACGTGCAGCCGGCTGTCCTGCTCCTGGTGGCTCGCCCGAGTCGCGTCGGTCCCGTCGGACGCGGCGTCGCTGACCAACGGGACGCTCTTGAGCTCGCGCCGGAGAGACAGCAGGCGCAGCGAGAGGTTGCGCGCGTCGAAGACCAGCACGTGGTGCCGCCCCGTGTCGTACGCGCCCACCCGCGCGCAGACGCCCGGGCACAGCAGCTGGTGGCGCAGCTGCAGCGTCTCCATCCGCACCGGACCGTCGACCGCCGTCGTGCCGTGGCCGCAGGAACCCGAGCCGATCGCGCGTCCCGTGTGTCAATGCCATTTTCGTGA
>JAADYF010000525.1:0-19134 GCA_023338175.1 Phytopythium delawarense
AGCCACATTTTTGTGTATGTTTGTGTGTTGTGTTCTATTTTCTGATTGTGGTTGAACATATTTAATAATGCTCTAACACGGTATCATGCTATGGTCGTATCCGGGGATCTACATACTCTAACGCATTCAAATTCATTGCTGTATTCTTTATTTTGATTGGATGATAGATAGCGTTAACGGACTGATAAACCACAATCATTCGAGTCTTTTTAGTGAATTTCATCGCAGATGATGAAGCATTACTTCGAAGTATGAGCTTGCGTTCAGTTTTGCACAACTTGCCAGAGATCATTTATTATTCAAATCGAGTTAAAACAGAAAGTCGACATGTGAAATGCCTCAGATAAATATTGCGGAATTTACGGTGATTTACAAATTCGAAGAGTGGTTTGAAACTGAATGCAAGAGAAAAAGGATGGAATAAATTCTTTGGTTGTAAAAATAAATTCCCTTTGCAATATTCCCTGTGAGAACGCAATTGAAGCTGCGTGCAGAAGCAAATTTGGTTAAAAATGTTGTATTGGTGCAAAATTGGTGATAATTCCAATCTTCCCGAAAAATGAAACTTGGAAACTTTTGTTGCTGCAAAATAGTAGCTGTCAGCGCCATTTAGGATGCAAATGTAATTTGTTGAGATGTTGGATCCTGCGCTGGAACAAATAATGTTGAGCAACGGTCTCCTGAAGTAATTTTTTTTTGCTGTCGTCATGACAACAGTGCAGGGATTTTTGATTTTTTACCGCGTGAGAAGCAGTTGTGTATCTTCCTTAAGTGTAGGCAAGCGATCTGCATTGTAATTATTTGATGGACCGCCCCCGCTTGCGGGGGCGGCGCTTGTCTTGTGCCAAGCAAATTCGGTAAGCTACCGGTTTTGCTGGTTATTCCATCACGATTTTCAGTTGTGGCGGTGTTCAAGTCGTTCGTGTCAAGTGTGGGAAATGAGCCCGACGATCCGTCATCGGCATGAGGCGCGTCGTCGAGAGAGCTCACTCGATCAAGGCAGCAAGCCAAAGAGTGAGGCTCACACACTATCAGTCTCTACCGATGCCTCCAACGCCACGGCAGCGGTGTCGAGCTCCGACTCGGGCATCCGATCGAGGCAACTTCAATGCTATTTCGGCCGCGACGTGGTGCCCTGCACCGCTATTTCTGTCGGCAAAAGTTGGCTGACTGAGGTGAAAATGGCCGAGTTCTGCGTTGTGGCCGCGAAAAACTGCGTAACTGTTGCTGGCATTGCTTCTCCTTGACGTGGTGCAGAGTGTGGTCTGGTGCCACCTTCGCAAGCATGGAAGCGCGACTGCAAGGTGCGAGCTCCTGGGCCACTGACCGCGCGTCTTCAGTGCGGGAGTACATAACATCAGTGATATGCTGCGGGTGGTGCTGGTTGCGATCGGATAGGCACGCGCGATGAAGTCGCCGCGCTCCGAGATCTCCTGCAGGTAAGCTTGAGGCGTGCAGCTGGGTCCTCGCGGTGACGCTGATCACGCGGCGTTTGGCGATCGTGTAGAACATGCTGCATCTCGAGGGTGTCGCTCAAGACGACAACGACACGGCGTCCGACTCGGACGAAGGTCGTATGGAGGCAGCGAAGGGGAGGTTCCGACCCGCACGCTCAGCGGTGTCGAGTGACGGGTACTCCCCAGTGGCAATCGACGGAGACATCGTCGCGCCTTCAAAGTCTGATAGAGCGAAACCTGCGGCTCCACTGCCAACAAGACGAGCGCCAAAGGCTTGCGCGGGGCCTGCGAGACACGACATTCACGTCCAGCTCCAATCAAGGCGCGTCGTTATAGGAAACGCACCTGTTGTTCCTGCATCAACCGCATGCACCAACCCCGAGACGCAAGCAAAGCACACAGAGAGGGACAGCAAGGACAGCGACGGCGATGCCGAGGGATCTAGTCTTCCACTTGGCTTCGTCAGCAGGAAATCCGTTGCGCTGCTGAGGATGAGCAACAGCTTCGAGCCCGACTTCCAGACGCGAATGGAGCGATTCCAGCAGAAGAGTCGGCAGAAGAAGGAGGAGCTGCGGCAACGCGCGGCCATTGCGGAGCAGGCTCGCGTGCACACGCCCGAGATCAACAAGGTAGACCAGCGACCTTGATCGTGCTCTAGCTGGGAGACTGACCTCTGTCCGTGTTGGCAAAGCGCTCGAAGCGGTTGCGACGGCAAGTCTCCCACCTGCTTGCCTGGCAGAACGAGAAGGAGAACAAGTTGTCCCGCCTGCGCGCCGCGGAGGCGACGAAGGAAGTCGAGGCCTGCGAGGCAAAGCCTGCGGTCGGCGCACGGTCCAAAGACCTGCTCGACCACCGACGCAACGAGATCGCTCGCTGCAAGGTCGAGGACAGACTGCAACTACTCGGGCTGATCTACCAGTACGAAAAGGAGGAGCGGGTGCTCCAGCAACAGCAAGCGCAGCGCGCTGCTGGGTTGCGACTCGCTCCGCACTCTGTCAACTTGACTCGAGCACGCGACCGGTCGATATTCGATCGTCTCTATGAGCAGTCCAGGCAGCAGCGGCAGCCAACTGGTCGTGGTGACGCGGAACGAGCTGCGCGCGAAGATGTCAAGGCGGAAGGGCGACACCATCGAGCCTCTACAGACAAGAAGAGCGACGTGGTCCAGCGGCTGTACGTGATGGCCGACCGGTACAAGCAGAAGCGGATCCAGCGGAGCGAGCGGCAAGCAGCTCAGGTGGAAGAGATGCTGGTAAGCTGCTCCGTTGCCTGAGAACGTCGCCCTCAACGGCTCTGATGCTGACCTGTGTCGACTGTCGTCGGATGGCTTCTAGACCGCTCCAAAGCTCAGCGCCCGGAGTCGGCAGCTCGTGATGAAGAAGCGCCGGCAGCCAGACAGCCGCAAGTCTGTTCGGTTGTGTCCGTGCTGCGCGCGTGCTCCAGGTGACTGCACTCGCCAGCAGCAGCAGATCGCTCGCCGTGTCGGTGCCAAGTCAGCGGACGAGATCTACGAGAAGCACGTCCAGTGGCAGCAGCGGCGAGAGGCGCGGCGACTGATGGAGAAGCAGCGCGCAGAGGAGGCGCAGCTGCAGGAGTGCACGTTCCGCAACCCGTGGTTCCGGTCCGCGTGGGGCCCCGTCGACGCACAATCCGCACCGTCGGGTAACGAGGCGTTCTACCGCCGGTCGGTGGCCTGGGCGGTGCGGCGCGAGCAGGCTCTGGACGCCGAGAAGAGGATCTGGCAGGAGCTCGAGATGATGGAGTGCACGTTCCGTCCGCGGCGAGGCGAAGCAACAGGAGCGACCCAGGCTGTCAAGAGGGTCGAAGGCCGCACCGAGTACGCTGCCAGGGCGGACGACCCCCCGATTGATTGCCGTGAAGGCCCTCAGCGTCTGGAATCTCCTCACTTGGCGGACTACACGGACACGGACCTCGAGGCGCTGGCCAGCACCTCGTGCTCGGACTGGGACGGCCACATCGACGAGTGCGACGCACAAAGCGAGGAGCACAGCGAGCAGAGCAGCGAGTACGACATACAAGGCGAGTACGATGGACAGAGCGACGAGGGAGAGCACAGAGCGCCGCTGCTGCTGTGCTTCAGCGCGACCGACGCGCTCGAGTTCGCTGGCAGGTGAGCCAAAGCTCGCCACGAATGGGTTCAGGCAGGACATTCGCTGTTCACGGTATTTCGCGAGCGGGTGCGTGGTCTGTAGCGAACACTTGTGAGTAACGCGGTACTTGTTTTTAATTTGGTCCAATCAAAGGTCCGTAACGAGGCGAAGTGGATCCTTTTCGACCAATGAGATGTCCGTATGGGGTGAAACGCCCCTGCGAGAGGGAGGCGCTTTTCCCCCTCGGTTCGCGTCCAGCCCCTGTCGGTCGCTCACTTGCCAACTCGCCGGTTCCTGTTCACCCCCGGCGGTCCGTTCTATTCGGGCCAAAGGGTCGCGTGGGCGAGCGAGCGCGGGATTTGCGCGAGTGATCTTGTCTGGAGGCGACACTAGTCGGCGGACGCAGCCGATCAGTCGCCCTCCGAAACAAGAAGCAAGGGGGGAAAAGCGAGGAAGAAGGAAAGGAAGGGGAGAAGAGAAGCGTAACCCGGGACCGCCAGCATGTCGTCGACGCAGTTCTCGTACTCGAGCGCGCGGCTGCGGCGCGTCAAGTACCTGCAGTTCGGCGTGTTCAGCCCCGAGGAGGTGCGCGCCATGTCGGTGACCAAGCAGACCAAGGTGAACGACCGCATCGTGCCGGACGGCATCACGCGCCCGGAGACGTACCTGAACGGCCACCCGGTCATCGGCGGCATCGGCGACCCGCGCATGGGCACGTGCGACTTCCGCGCGCGCTGCAAGACCTGCGACTGTAGGCCTCTCCCCTCCACGTAACCAATCGCCTGTATGGACGGCTCGGACGCTAACCGCCGGCTGGCTGTAACTCGTGTGTCTGCGTCCCCGCACAGGCACGTACAGCGGCAGCGGCGGCAAGGTGAACGACTGCCCGGGCCACTTCGGGCATATCGAGTTGGCGCGGCCCATGTACCACATGGGCTTCATCAAGGAGGTGCTCAAGATCCTGCGCTCGGTCTGCTTCCACTGCTCCAAGGTGCTGAGCGACGAGCGCGACCACCGCTTCCGCTCGGCCATGAAGATCAAGAACGGCAAGCGCCGCCTCAAGGCCGTCTACGAGATCTGCAGCAACAAGAGCATGTGCGAGTACGGCGAGGAGGCCGACATGGAGAAGATGCGCGAGGACCTCAACATCGGTCTGCAGGGTGGGCTGGACAACAAGAACAAGCCCCGCGAGGGCGGCCACGGCGGCTGCGGCGGGCTCCAGCCCAAGTACCGCAAGCAGGGCATCAAACTGCTCGTCGAGTTCCCCGAGCAGATGGAGGACGTGCCCGGCTCGGGCGACCGCAAGCAGAACCTGCCCGCCGCCAAGGTGCTCTCCATCTTCAAGAACATCTCGGACGAGGACTGCTTTGCGCTGGGCCTCGACCCGCGCTGGGCTCGCCCGGACTGGCTCATCATGACGCTGATGCCCGTCCCGCCGCCGCACGTCCGCCCGTCCGTCGCGCTCGACGGCATGGCGCGCGGTGAAGACGACCTGACGCACAACCTGGCGTCAATTGTGAAGGCCAACCTGGCGCTGCTCAACTGTGTGCGCAAGGGCGAGCCGTCCCATATCATTGAGCAGTTCGAGCAGCTGTTGCAGTTCCACCTCTCGACGTTCCTCAACAACGAGCAGCCGGGCCTGCCGCAGGCGCAGCAGCGGTCGGGCAAGCCGCTGAAGACGCTGCGCCAGCGCTTGCGTGGCAAGGAAGGTCGTATCCGTGGCAACCTCATGGGCAAGCGTGTCGACTTCTCGGCGCGTACGGTCATTACGGCTGACCCGAACCTCGAGATTGACCAGGTCGGCGTCCCGCGTTCGATCGCCATGAACCTGACGGTCCCGGAGCGGGTGACGCCGTTCAACATGGGGTACATGCATCAGCTCATCTCGAACGGCCCGCTCGAGCACCCTGGCGCCAAGTACATCATCCGCGAGGACGGCAATCGTATCGACCTGCGGTACATCAAGAACAAATCGGACTTGGCGCTCAAGTGCGGCTGGATCGTGGAGCGCCACCTCCGCGACGACGACCTGGTGCTTTTCAACCGTCAGCCATCGCTCCACAAGATGTCGATCATGGCCCATCGTGTCAAGGTGTTCGACTGGTCGACGTTCCGACTGAATCTGTCGGTGACAGCGCCGTACAACGCCGATTTCGATGGTGACGAGATGAACCTGCACGTGCCTCAGTCGTTGACGGCTCGCGCGGAGGCCCAGGAGCTGATGATGGTGCACAAGGTGATCATCACCCCGCAGAGCAACCGTCCCGTCATGGGTATTGTGCAGGACTCGCTGCTTGGCGTGCAGAAGTTCACGAAGCGCGACATCTTCGTGGAGAAGGATCTCGTGATGAACTTGCTCATGTGGGTCTACACGTGGGATGGGAAGGTTCCCACGCCAGCGATTCTCGTGCCGCAGAAGGGAAAGCTTGGCAAGTACCGCCCGATCTGGACGGGCAAGCAGCTCTTCTCGACGATCATCCCGCAGATCAACTTCACGGGCTTTTCGTCGACCCACAACAGCAAGGAGAAGTTCTCGGACTTGTCGCCCGTGGACTCGCGCGTGATTGTGCAGCGCGGCGAGCTGCTGGCTGGTATCATTGACAAGAAGACGATTGGTTCGTCGGCAGGCGGTCTGATCCACACGGTGATGCTCGAGAAGGGTGCCGAGGAGACCAAGTACTTCCTGGGAGCCATCCAGAAGCTCGTGAACAACTGGCTGGTCGTGCGCAGTTTCACGGTCGGTGTGAGCGACACGATTGCCGACGTGAGCACGCTGAAGACGATCGTCGACATCATCACACAGGCCAAGGTCCAGGTGCACGATCTGGTGCAGCGCGGTCAAAAGGGCAAGCTCGAGACGCAGCCGGGCCGCACGATGGTCGAGTCGTTCGAGCACTTTGTCAACATCGTGCTGAACACAGCTCGTGACCAGGCCGGTCGCGAGGCGCAGGGCAGTCTGGACGAGACCAACAACATTAAGGCGACGGTGACGTCCGGCTCCAAGGGCTCATTCATCAACATTTCGCAAATTATTGCGTGTGTGGGCCAGCAAAACGTCGAAGGCAAGCGCATCCCGTACGGTTTCAACAACCGCACGCTGCCACATTACGGCAAGGACGACCTCGGCCCTGAGAGTCGCGGCTTCGTGGAGAACTCGTACCTGAAGGGCTTGACGCCGCAGGAGTTCTTCTTCCACGCCATGGGTGGTCGTGAAGGTTTGATCGATACGGCTGTGAAGACTGCCGAGACTGGTTACATCCAGCGTCGACTTGTGAAGGCCATGGAGTCCGTTATGACGCGGTACGACGGCACGGTGCGGAACGCCCAGGGCGAGATCATCCAGTTCCTGTACGGCGAGGACGGCATGGACGCCGTGTGGGTGGAGAAGCAGCGCTTCGAGTCCCATAAGCTGAACAAGCGCGAGTTCGAGGCCAAGTACGTCTTTGACGCGACCAGCGAGTTCCTGGGCTGTGTGCCGAAGGCGCCGGACCAGTTGTTCCTGGAACCGGACATCATCAAGGACATTCGCACGAACCAGCAGACGCAGCAGTTGCTCCGTGAGGAAGTCGCGCAGCTGCAGAAGGACCGCGTGAACCTGCGAGTGATTCTGGCGAGTCGTGGGCAAGGCCAGGAGTCAGACAACGCCGCTCAGATTCCCGTGAACGTGCGGCGGTTGCTCCAGAACGCGCAGCAGCTTTTCAGTATCGACATGGAGAAGCCATCGAGCCTTCACCCGTCGCGCATCATCGAGGGCGTGAAGGAGCTGTGTAAGAAGATCGTGGTCGTGCAGGGTGACGACCGCCTGAGTATCGAAGCGCAGGAGAACGCGACGCTGTTCTTCCAGATCCTGCTGCGCTCGACACTGGCGTCCAAGTGCGTGACGCTGGAGCACCGGCTGACGGAGACGGCGTTTGAGTGGCTCATCGGCGAGATCGAGTCCAAGTTCACGAGCGCGCTGGTGTCGGCGGGTGAGATGGCGGGTGTCGTGGCTGCGCAGTCAATTGGTGAGCCGGCGACGCAGATGACGCTGAACACGTTCCATTACGCCGGTGTGTCGGCCAAGAACGTGACGCTTGGTGTGCCGCGTCTGAAGGAAATCATGAACATCGCCAAGGATGTGCGGACACCGTCGCTGCGTATCTTCTTGACGCCGGACTGCGCGCATGACGCGGACAAGGCCAAATTCATCCAGTCGCAGCTCGAGTACACGACGCTGGCAGATGTGACGGCCAACACGTCGATCTATTACGACCCCGACCCGATGAACACGGTCGTGGAAGAGGACCAGGAGTTCGTGGCCACGTACTACGAGATGCCCGACGAAGACACGCCCATGGCTCGCTCGCCGTGGCTGCTGCGTATCGAGCTGAACCGAGAGATGATGGCGGACAAGAAGCTGTCGATGAGCGAGATCGCCGCGCAGATCGAAACGGAGTACGGCCAGGACCTGTCGTGCATCTTCACGGACGATAACGCCGACCGCCTCGTGCTGCGCATCCGCATCATGAGCGACGAAGAGGAGAAGCTGCAGCGCCAGGGCGACTCGGCTGTCGGGCAGGAGGACGACACGTTCCTGAAGCGCGTGGAGCAGAACATGCTGACGCAGATGAAGCTGCGCGGTATCCAGGGCATCAAGAAGGTGTACATCCGCGAGGGTCCGTCGACGCACTGGTTCGATGACGTGGGTTTCAAGATGATGAACGAGTGGATGCTCGACACGGACGGCACGAACCTGCTGGACGTGCTGTGCTACCCGCAGGTGGACGCCACGCGCACGATCTCCAACGACATTGTCGAGATCATCCAGGTGCTCGGCATTGAGGCCGTGCGTCGCGCGCTGCTGAACGAAATCCGCCAGGTCATTTCGTTCGACGGCGCTTACGTCAACTACCGCCACCTGGCGTGTCTGACGGACGTGATGACGTTCCGCGGCCACCTGATGGCCATCACGCGCCACGGTATCAACCGTGACGACTCCGGGCCGCTCGTGCGTTGCTCGTTCGAGGAGACGGTCGAGATCCTCATGGACGCCGCCATGTTCTCGGAGGGTGACCCGCTCACGGGCGTGTCGGAGAACGTGATGCTCGGGCAGCTGGCACCGCTCGGCACGGGTCTGATGGACCTGGTGCTGGACGCCAAGAAGCTCGCGCACGCGATCGAGTACGAGGCGTCGGAGATCCAGCAGGTGATGCAGGGCCTCGACAACGAGTGGCGCAGTCCCGACCACGGACCGGGCACGCCCATGTCGACGCCGTTCGTGTCGACCCCTGGCTTCTCGGCCTCGTCGCCCTTCAGCCCGGGCGGCGGCTCGTTCTCGCCAGCGGCGGGTGCGTTCTCGCCGATGGCGAGTCCGGCGTCGCCTGGGTTCATGGCGGCGTCGCCCGCTCACAGCCCCGCGTCGCCGCTGAACCCCGCGTCGCCGGCCTACAGCCCCATGTCGCCAGCGTACTCGCCAACGTCGCCCGCGTACAGTCCGACGAGCCCAGCGTACAGTCCGACGAGCCCGGCCTACAGTCCGACGTCGCCAGCGTACAGCCCAACATCTCCGGCCTACAGCCCGACGTCGCCTGCTTACTCGCCGACGTCCCCGGCTTACTCGCCGACGTCTCCGGCCTACAGTCCGACGTCGCCCGCGTACTCGCCGACGTCTCCGGCGTACAGTCCGACGTCGCCCGCGTACTCGCCGACGTCTCCGGCTTACTCGCCCACTTCTCCGGCGTACAGCCCGACGTCTCCTGCGTACTCGCCGACGTCTCCTGCTTACAGCCCGACGTCCCCGGCGTACTCGCCGACGTCGCCTGCGTACTCGCCGACGTCGCCGGCCTACTCGCCGACGTCTCCGGCCTACAGCCCGACGTCGCCGGCGTACACGCCCGCGTACAGCCCGACGTCGCCTGCGTACAGCCCGACGTCTCCAGCCTACAGCCCGACGAGCCCGGCGTACTCGCCGACGTCGCCTGCGTACTCGCCGACGTCACCCGCGTACTCGCCGACGTCTCCGGCCTACAGCCCGACGAGCCCGGCGTACTCTCCCACGTCGCCTGCTTACAGCCCGACGTCGCCTGGCTACAGCCCCGCGTCGCCCGAGTACAACCCGACGGAGGGCTACAACCCGTCGGCCAGCGGCTACAGCCCCACGGACGCGGACGACAGCGCGGACAAGTGAGCGAGGCGGCCCACGGCAGCAGCGAGGAGCGAGGAGCGGGCAGCGCGGCGTCATTTTATATTGGCAAGCGACGCGGAGGGGAGGCGAGCGGAGGCGGGGCGGCCTCCTCCTCCCCCCGGGCGTCGCTGTATAGTTTTTCTCTCGTTCGGCCGGTCGCCGGACCGCGCAGACCCCATGACGTGGTGACAATGCAACCGATTGCTTTCGCTTTACGAGGGACCTAATGCTCCATCCGCCGTGTCCGCCACTCGCTACTCGTCTCTCGCTACTCGCTGAGCGCGATGAGCGCCATGAGGCCAACGCCCGCAGCCATGGCCAGCGCCTCCTTGACCGACTGCGCGAGCGAGCAGTCCTCGAGCAGCTCGGGCATGACGCTGGCACACGCGATGTAGATGAACCCGCCGGCCGTGAAGGGCGAGATCCAAGCCGCGCTTGAGTCGCCGGCGCCCTCCATGAGCAGCCCGAGCACCGTGCCCACCATGGCTCCAACGGCCGTGAGCAGCTGCGTCAGCATGGCCTCGCGCCGCGTGAAGCCCGACTGGATGAGGATAGCGAAGTCGCCGATCTCGTGCGGCAGCTCGTGCAGCAGCATGGCCAGCGTCGTCTGCCAGCCGCTGCCGCGCAGGAACGTCGCGCCGATGGCCAGTCCGTCCGTGAAGTTGTGCGCGAAGTCGGCGGCCAGGTTCAGGTACCCGGCGGCGGCGATCGGCTGGTGCTGCAGCGGCTTGAGCTCCGGCACGGCGACGGCGGCACCGGTGTCGTCGTCGTCCGACTTGGGCTTGCTGTGCGACTGCCGCTTGCGCGCGCCGGACGCCGAGGCGGACGCCGCTTGCGCGCTGTCGCCGGCCGCCACGCCGTGGCTGTGGCCGTGGCCGTGGCTGTGGCCGTGGCCGCCGCTCGTCTGCGCGCGCACGAACTTCTCGAGCATGAGGAACGTCATCATGCCGGCCAGCGTCCACAGCCACACGTGCAGGTCCTCCAGTGAGTGTGCGTGCTCCCCGTGGTTGTGGTCGTGGCCGTGGTCGTGGCTGTGGCCGTGGCCGTCGGGGATCGAGTGCGGCAGTAGGTGCAGCAGCGAGTCGCCCAGCAGCCCGCCAGCCGCGAAGCTCAGGAAGACGCGCAGCAGCGGCTTCTGCGCGTCCTGGTTGCCCACGCCCAGCGGCACGAACAGCAGCACCAGCACGGGCGCCGCGCCCACGATAGCCGTCGCGAACAGCGCCTCGGCCCACACGGCCAGCGAGAAGCGCCCCGGCCCGCTCGCTCGCGCCACCCCGTCATGCTCGTGGTCGTGGTCCTCGTGGTCCTCGTGGTCGTGGTCCTCGTGGTCGTGGTCTCGCGCGTGGTCGTGGTCGTGGTCGCTGGTCGGCGGCACGGCGCCCTTGAGCGTGCGCGGCTCGGGGGCGGTGTGGCCATGATCGTCGTGGTCATGGTCGTGGTCGTGGTGGTCCAGGTGCTGGTCGGGCGAGGGCGGCGGCTTGCGCTCTGCCGCCGAGTCGGCCGCCGCCGCCAGCACCGCCAGCGCAAGCGCGAGCAGCAGCAGTCCGCGTTTGCTCGGCGCCATCTCGTCGGCCCCGGCAGGGAGCAAGGGAGCGAGCGAGCGGCGAGAGGAGCGGCACCGAGAGGCGTCCGCCGCAGCTTTGAGAGCGCCAGCGTGACGCGCGTGGCGGGAGTCGAGTCGAGGCGGAGATTCACGTATCAGATCTGAGTATGAAGGTGATTAATTCTGATTACGGAAGCCAGAAAGCGACACCACAGTTGACGTCGCAATGACAGGTGGTGACCGCCGCGTGTGACTCGAAATGGTGACGAGCGTGCCGCCGCATCGCATGTGAGAGCCTGAGCTTCCATGAGGAGCCCTGGTGCTTCATGGCGGGACCCTGATGCACCCCAGGCCCACGCTTGCCGCGTTCGGATACCGCGTCGCAGTGTACCTGGTAGAGTCGACGGAGGTCCATACTCATGTTCATGACGACGCGTTTGGGGACCCACATGGGATCCGATAGGTTTATTGTCTACAGCAGAGCGAGAGCGTGTGTGCGGTCGGGGTCTAGGCCTCTGTCAGCTCGAACTTGACCACGTCGTCCAGCAGACTGAGGCTGTAGCGGCCGGCGTCGGGTGCGGGCACGTCGTCCAGCAGCGGGTCGCTGTCGAAGTCGTCGCTCCTCTCGGGAGACAGCGGCGCCTCCAGCTTCGGCGCGGCGAACGGGACCGGCGACGCCACAGCAGAGCAGACCAACGGATGCGTTGGCCACGCGTTTAGCACGCGCGGCGTCGGGTCCGGCGACGCGATCAGCAGCTGGTCTAGCCGCTGGTCCATCGAGTCGACGCCGCTGGGCGAGCCCAGACTGGCGGCGACGGGCGTGGCGGCCGCCGCCGGGATGCAGACGTGCGGTGGCGGTGGCCGCGGGGAGGAGGAGACAGCGACGCGCGCGCGGCGCGGACGGATGCGGGGCGACAGGTAGAGCCGCGGGTCGACCTCCGGGTGGTGCAGTTTGGTGTGGCGCGTGAGGTTCCCGGCGGTGCTGAACGTCTTGTGGCAGCCGGCGACGCCGCACACGTGCACCTTGTCGCCCGTGTGGATCTTGACGTGGTGCCGCAGCTTGTCCTCGGTCGGGAACGTGCGCTGGCACGTGGCCACGGGGCAGTCGAACGGCTTGATGTCCTTGTGCAGCCGCTTGTGGCGCGCCAGGTTGCCCGACGTGCTGAAGCGCTTGCCACACTCGGGCAGCGGGCAGCGGTACGGCCGCTCGCCCGTGTGGGTCTTGGTGTGCTCGCCCAGCGTGAACTTGCGGCTGAAGCGGCGGCCGCAGCCGGGCTCCGAGCACGCGAACGGCCGCAGCTTGCAGTCGTCCCCGCCGGCGTCCGACGCGGCCGTCGCGCAGTCCGACGACGCGGCGCTCAGGGTCGACAGCGGCGACGCCGGCGGCCGCAGACTGCTGCTGCCGCCGCGGTCGCTGAGCAGGAAGAGGTAGTCTTGCGCCGTGGGCGGCATGGCGAGTGTGTGTTTAGCAGGGGCCGAGATGTAAAGTGAGCAGGCGGGGGTGTCAAACCGGGGGACGGATGCCCGGCGACAGCGACGAGCGAGCGAGCGAGCGAGAAGGAGAAGGCCGGGCCGCCGGTCAGCCACTTGAGGCCGTGATGGCTGCGCTAGACACGCGCAACTCGGGAACTGGCCGGTCGACGGGCTCAAGACTCACAAGACTCCAGAGACTCTGGCCGTCCGATAGAGAGTCTCGGAGGCTGTGTCGGGATTGACCGCTCCCTCGGCGAGTGCCACGGTCGCGGAGCATAGATGGGAGGAGGGAAATGACATCGGCGTCCGGTGGCTCGAGGTGAAGAGGGGGGCATGGACAAGCGGAGGAACCCAGGCGCCGAGGAAGGGAGGAGGAGGAGCGGCGCAGGCAGTCAACGGCGGCGCTGGGTGAGGAAGAAGCCCGAGGAGACCGGATCTCCGGCGCCGCGCTCGATTTTCCTGCCGCCGCGGGATCTCAGACCGGGATGCGCGCCATGGCCGCGTCTGGATGTATCCGCAGAGGGGGACGCGCCGCTCTGCAATCGGAAGCCGACGCCTCGAGACGCGAGAAGCGAGACGCGAGACGCGGCGGGAAGGAAGCGCTCGTTCGTGAATCAGGAGGCGGCGCCTCGTTTGCGCGTCATCGCGTGGGCGGCGGACGCCAGCGCCGGTGGTCAGCGCGGAGACCGGAGCGCACTCGCCTTGCCGGAGACGGACACGGAGACGGACACGAACGCGGAAGCAGGCGGCAGCTGCGCACTGACGCCCTGCAGCGTTCGGACTGACGCTCTGGCCGGCTGGCGGACGCATCCCGGCGGGAGGAAGCAGACTGGCAGCCAGCGCCAGAGACGCGTCCGTTTCGACGGCATGTTCGTCGGCGCGCGCGTCTCTGGAGCGCCGACGGCCAACGGCGGGAGCCGTCAACGCGTTCAACGCGGCGTCAAGCGGGGGATCAACGCTCCAGGCGGCGCGTTTAACGCACGCACCGACGCGTGACGGACTCATCGACCGCTGCGCTTCCCGCTGCATGCACCGCCGCCGCCGCCACCTCGTGCGGCGGGCTGCCACCCACCCGCGCGCGTCCGAATCGAACTGGAATGGCCCGCGGATCAGACGCACGCGCGCCACATCCGCCACGCGCCACATCGGCGTCACAGACGGGAAGTTGAGCGGCCGGCCATCAGCTCGAGACTCGCCTCGAGTCGGCGCCGAGTGAGGTGAGGAACGCGCGTGGTCGCCGCGTCGCGCATCACTCGCCAGCGATGGCGGCCCGGCCCATCTGCCGTCCCACCCTCAACGCTCCTCCTCCCGGGGGACCCAGTTCAGATGGAGGGAGGGAACGACCTTCCCGCGCTCGTCGACGTCTTCGACTGCATCCGTCTGCATCTCCGTCCGCGTCTCCGTCTCGTGCCGGACCACATCGGACCGGTCGCATGTGTATGCGCGTCGGCCGTCCAGAGAGCCGCAGCGCGGGTCAACATCTTGACTCAGGCATGAGGAATCCACCCGCGCGCATTGAGCGGGTCGTCTGCGGACGCAATCCGGATGCAGTGATGACCAGCGTCGCCCGCTCCCGTATCATCGTATCATGCAGGCCGCGTCGTTCCTCTTGATGAGATGCCGCGCCAGAGTTCGCGGCGCGAGTTGACGGTTCGATGGTCCGCCGGCGGTGGTGGACCGAAGAGCGGCGTCCACGGTCTGACCGCCCGCCGCCACCGCGTCGACCGTCTCAGGGTCTCGGATGTCCTCATGACACTGTTGCGAACGTGAAGCGGAGTCAGCGACCTCGTCACCACCTCTGCTTGTATTGATTCCACTCTCGCGTCGCATGTAAACAGAGGATGTCATCGAATCTCTGCAGCCGATCACCAAGGCCGAAGGAGGCTCCGCGTCTGGCAGACACGGGGATATGCAACATGTAGTCAACGACTGTGAGGCGGTGAGCGCGAGCTAGTATCGTCGGCAGACTCCTCCATGAGTCGCGAAAGCGGCCTCACCTCCCGACAACCGCCTCACACCCACGGAAGCAGCGTGACCTCGTCGTAGACGGCGCCATTGCGGTTGAGCACGAACTGGACGTTCATCTCGGTCTCGGTCGACGCGATGCGCAGGTATCCCCAGTCGTTCAAGTGGCTGACGCTCCACTCGCCGATCTTGTCGGAGAAGCCCTCGCTCTCGATGCCGGCGCCGGCCGAGCCCACGATGATGTGCACCGGGCCAACGCCGTCGCGCGTGCACTTGCCGTTGCGGACCGCGCAGCTGCGCTCGTACGAGTGCTGGTGCCCGACCAGCATCAAGTTGACCTTGTACTGCCACAGCAAGTCCTCCACCTCTTCGCGAAAGTGCTCCGAGACCTTCAGGTCCGCGTCCTCGCCGAGCTGCGTCGTGTACATCATGCGGTGCGCCGTGAGGACGACCCACGGCGTCTTGCTGCGGTCCACGCGCTTCAGGTCGTCCTCGATCCACTTGTACTGCTTGGAGCCGCGGCGCCAGTTGTGCTCGGACGACATTTGGATCACGTGGACGCCTCCGTTGTCGAACGAGTACCAGTAGATGCCGTTCCCGTTCGAAGGCGCGTGCCAGCGGTGATACATGGGGACGGAGCACTCGCCGCTCGAGTCGGAGCCGTAGTTTGCCCACACCGGATGGAAGTCCATCCGGCCGTCCGAGCCAGCCGCGCCGCTGGGGTCGTGCTCTCCGCCCGAGATGTAGTCGTACTCGTGGTTCCCAATGCTCACCATGTACGGCACGCGGGTCGCAAACGGCTCCAAGAGGTGGAAGTACTGGTCCCAGACGTACGCGCGGCCGCGAGCGTAGCTGACGTCCCCAAAGTGCAGCAGGAAGCTGTCGTATCCGTCCTGCACCTCCTGGTACGAACGCAGCGCTGTCGCCTCCGAGGCGGGCGCGGCGGCGACGTCCATGTCAGCGTATGCCAGGAACTTGGCTGTCTTGACGGCCGCGTCCGGGGGGCTTCGGAACGAGAAGACCTTGCTCCAGCCGTCGTCGTCGTTCCCGAACTGGTAGTAGTACCGGGTGGCGTGCTGCAGGCCGGACAGGATCACCTTGTGCATGTACCCCGGGTCCCGGAACAGCTGCTGCGCGGTGACGTTCGCCGGCGCGTGGCACATGTCGGCGGCCGCGTACGTCGTCGAGTTGCCGCTCGCCCGCTGCCGGAGCTCGTCCGGGTGCCGCCCGAACTTGACCCACGGCGTCTTCCTGGACGCCGAGTTGAACATGACGGCCATCTCGTCCAGCCCGTCCGCGAGCGCGATGTGGCCGTGCCTGGGCGCCGCAAACGAGGCCTTCATGCCGACTTGGAGCGTCCCCAGCCGCTCGAAGTCGTTCACCTTGGCGTTGAAGTGCAGGTACTCGGCCGTGTAGTTGCACCGCAGCATATAGAGCGACGGGAAGCGCACCGAGCGGCGCGTGGCTGCGTCCGGGTCGGCGCTCACGTTGGCTTGGAAGAGGAAGTCCATCGGGTGCAGCTTGGCGCCGCAGCTGAGCCCGACGAAGTCCGTCGCGTGAGGCTGGCGCACGCCGCGCCACGACACGACCAGGTCCTGCCCGTCCGCCAGCAGCGCGGGGGTCGCGCGCATCTCGAACGCCTCCGCCTCCGTCTCTGTCTTGGCCTCTGCCTCGGTTTCCATCGCCCCAAACGCGCCGCTGCGGTCGGTCACCAGGTCCCACACGTCCGCGCGCGCGTCCTCCGGGATGGGGAGTCGCTGCGCGCCGCCCGCCCGCAGCAGCACCGGCGCCAGCCGCTCCTCCGCGTCCCCCGCGGCACCGCCGTGCGTCCGCAGCGCTAGCGCCAGCAGTGTGAGCGTCGAGAGCGTCGAGAGCGCGCGCATCTTGGTCGTCGGGGGCGATTCTCGAGTGGAAGGTTGAATGAATGAATGATACCACGGACGTGAGACTTGGGCTCGTTGGCGGAAAGTGACTTGGCGTTTGTATTGGATCTGCCGTAGGCGAAAAGACGCGCTTCCATTCGGCACACCACTTGGGTTCCAGCATCCCAACGACTCGCTCCGAGGCGTGTGGCTGTGGCGTGCGGGACGAACGTCCATGGGACGACAAATTGCGCGCTGGCCAGTGGCCCAAGAAGACTGCGAAGCAGGAAGCTCGCGGCTGACGGTTCAGTCGGGCGTTGGATGGCACTGCGCTGTCGCGCGGCAGTGCCACACTGTGTGGCGACCCGCCACGCGACCGTCATGATCTCGGTCGACATGCTCAACGTCCGCATCCTCGAGTGGAGGCTCGGGTGTGGAGAAGAAGCAGGCCAAGCGCATCCTGCCGATCGTCAGCCGCCACCACTTCCTGCTCGTCACGCTGATGCTCATGAACGCCATCGCCAACGAGGCGCTCCGCATCTTCCTGGGCAAGATCGTGCCTGAGGGCGTCGCCATCATCCTCTCCGTCACCTGCGGGGCTGCTCTTCGGCGAGATCATCCCCTCTGCCATCTTCACGGCCCCAACCAGTTGCGCATCGCCGCGTGGCTCTGCCCGGCCGTGCGCGTGCTCATGCTGGTCATTGCCGCTCGCGGATACCCGATCAGCAAGGTGGTCGACCACGACCCGGCGCAGTACAAGCGCAAGGAGCTCAAGACGCTCGTGGCGCTCCAGCGAGAGACGGACGTTGCGCGCAAGCACTTTATCGACCATCTGCACCAGTCGCACGCGGCGGATAGCGCGGCTACCACCCCCGAACGGCACCGCTAGCCTTGCGCGATTGCCAAGCTCGCAGTCCGGGTTCTCGACGGCTCGACGGCTCGCCGGCGCGCCGCACACGTTGTACCAGGACGGAGAGTACGGCACGAAGCTGCATGTAGATGTGGTGACGATCATCCATGGCGCGCTGGACCTCGGCGGCTCCAACCGCCAGCTGGCAGCCGCGCACTTTCGCCGCGCCGGTCCTCGCCGGCACCGGTGCCAGCTCTGCGGTGTGGTCCTGTCGGCGGACTGGCGCGCGGCTACACCAACCTTGTGCAACACCTCCGCAGCCGACACCACGATGAGTTCCTGGCGTAGCTTCCTTTTGAAGGTTAAGCGTAATGAATGAGCTGTGAGTAAATGTTGAATTATGCATGAGCACCACAATCATCGCGTCCTGCAAGGCCGCGGAGTCGTTCACCACCTCGCGACGGGAGACGTTTCGACCCGCGCTGGCGCCTCGGAGCCACCTCGGCGACGTCCCCGTCCGCCAGAACGCGCTAACGGCGCTGCTGCAGACGCCGAGCTCGAGCGAGAGCAGCGACAGCACCTCGTCCATGCCGAATGCGTCCAGCATGGCATCCAGCAGCGTCACCCCCACCCAGGCGCTGCCGTCGTCCTTGCGCGTGAACTTGCCGCTGCCGGACGGCAGCCCGAGGCGGGCGCCGACGCCGAAGAGCGTTTCACCAAACAGCTCCTCCGTGTCGACGGTGCGCAGCATGCTGAGCGCAGTGGCCCTCGTCCTTGTCTCCCACAAACATGAGGCTCGAGACCGGCTTGCTCGCGGCCAGCAGCAACAGGTGCGCGAGCTTGGCCAACACCTTGAATAGCGCGCGGTGGCAGCGCGTGTCAGCCTCGTCGTCTGTCACGATCGACGGAGCCAACGACTGAATCGCCAGCTGGCCTTCGAACACCTTGCTGGTGTGCGCGCCTGACGTGGCGGTGATGTTGGCGCGCCACAGGCACCAGCACGGCGTCCGAGTTGGTCGGCAGCAGGGTGCTCAGGCCACTGCGCACGTTGTACAGATCGAGCTCGAGCAGCACCTGGCGGAGCTCGTGCAGCACGAGCGTGCGCGAGTTGAAGAGCGCGATGGTGAGATCGCTGGCGACGCACGAGTCGAGCGTCGAGCTCTGCATGAGCGCCACGTGCACGCTATTGAGGTAGGCGTCGGCCGCTGGGAGCAGTGGCACGCTCTGGTTGTCACTGGCGGTCGTAAACGAGCTGGCGCCGTCCACGGGCAGCGCGACGGCGGCGCTCTGCCAGAACGCCCGGTTCTCGAGCGCTCTCTCCCAGTCGCGTGTGGCCAGGAGCGCGCTCATGGCCTGGGCGAAGAACTCGACGACGAAGAGCAGCCCGACGTTGTTGTGCAGCCCGGAGAGCGAGTCGGTGCTTTCAGTCACAGCCGACAGGAGATCCACGGCCGTGAGCGTGTACAGCGTCGAGTTGGCCGCCTGATCGTCGGTGTTGCTGGACGCGGTGGCGACCTCGGGACACGGCTCGCCGTTGGCCGTCTGTGCGCACTAGGTGGCTTGCAGGAGCGTGCCGACCGCCGAGCACGCGATCTGGATCTCCACATCGCTGGCCGCCGGCGCCGTCGACTCGGCCAGCACGACCGCCACGAGTGAGGACGAGTCGCTGGCGCTCTGCAGTTCGAGCGCGTAGAACTGCGCGTCGGCTGC